>VDFB02036758.1:127275-233051 GCA_007258455.2 Sequoia sempervirens
GCTTCTAAGACCAAACAAGTATTAGTACCCATGAATCTCCCATGGCATACTTCTCATCTCTACTAAAAGCCATAAAAATATGGGGCAGCTTCATAATGACCGTTCTTGCACCAACAAATAGATCAAGGATTTTGAACTTTTCTAAACAAAAGGTTCTAATAGGGGAATTTCATTTGTGGGGGATCATCCATGTGGAAAGATACCATTGGTTCCCTTCTTGTCAAAACAATCCTTGTGATACTTTCCTTTCCTCAAGTTCCCACACTTATATACCAGTTGGAAGTTGCTTGGCTTTAGTGTGTTCCCAGTTGGGTTGTTCCCTTGGGTGAGTACTTTTTCCCACAAGGCAGGCCCTCTAAAATAAAACAAAAGTGAGCAAGCACATCCATAGTTTGATCAATCTTTGATGAGAAACAAAGAGAGAACACACGTGATATGTTCCACTCACACTCGCAAGCTTTGTTCAATTTTAGAATCCAAATTGAAGTGTGGAGGTAATCACTTATACAACTTAATATCACAAAAAACCTTTTGATTCTCAAGATCATTGTGAGGCGTGAGGGAAGTGCACACATCTTTTAGATAATATTATTTTGGGTAAGTGACTACAAAACATAAATGCATATGTTCATTTAAAACCTTCAAAGCAATGATTGGATTCTTTTTAAAGCACCAAAAGGAAAGATGAAAGTTGTTTGTTCAATTGTTAACCTTAAACAAAATCTAGTAAGTTGCCTAAATTTCTTTTTAAACATTTTTTCTTGTTCATTTTAAACCCAAATTGAGATTAGTGGATCCTAAAGAGCTTGAAGAAACAAAATCCTTAAATTTGGAATTATAATCATTTCCAAAAGTGTTTAAAAACACTTGATGCAATAAAGAGATGATGCCGTTACTCAAACTTCTCCTTGCTCCTTCCTTGTTTCCACCTACAAAAATTGATTAGTCCAAGAAATACAGAGGTAGAAAATAGGTCAATAGCTCAAAATCATCAAATGTAAAAAAGCACATGTCAAAATAACATGAAATTTGACCTTTTACCCCACCCCGGCGACACAACCCACATATGCATCGCAGTTTAGAAAGGTCAAAAACGCTATATAGTGCCACTATGTCTGACAGCGACACTCTGTAGCAAGAACAGAGAGCGCAATTGTAGTGCTATTTTGATCAATGGCATAGTTTGGAATTTGAAAATTCAGCGACACGAAAATAGCCCAATGTCAGAGTTTGAAAATTTGAATTTCTAGGTGAGAAGACTTCAACGGCGGAGTTTGGAGTTTGCAGCATCGTTTTATAGCATTGTTGGACTAGTAGTGTCACTGGAATGATAGCGGTACAATTTCCTGTAGGCACAAAAAATCACAAAAAACCATGAAATTTTGTCAAAAAATGTGTTAATATCTTGAGATTTGCTCTCCTTCTAGTGCCAAAATGTGAACCCCAAACCTAGACCTTCACAAACATAGCAAAAAAACACAAGGTTAGATCCATATGCAAGTTAGAACTAAGATTCCCCATGTAATTCATCTACAATGCTCAAAATAGGAAAGAAATGAAGAACAAAACAAGAAAATTCATTAAATCCTATTGGAGCATGCAAACTCTCAATCCCATGGGGGAGTTGGTGTCATTTTGATGTGGAAAATGGCCCTTTCCCAACTCCTTTGCAAGCTTGATGAATATTTATCCAATTTATGATGATGAAAAATGTGCTTCCTTGACGAAATCTGCAATAACCTATCCATGATGATGGAAAAATGCTATGGAAATGGATGAATTTTCTCTACTTATGAAGATAGTAACTTTTCTCTAAGTTGTGTATCCAAAATGAGAAGAAGAGCCTTCTATAAATAGAAGAACAAGATGGAAGAATGAGAAAAGTGGAGGAATGTGGGATCATTCAACATCCAATGCTCAAATGCCACTTGTCAAGATGTGAATGGAGGAAGGATGAGCACATTTTGGTGAATTTGCACAATAAATGATATTAGGTGAAATTTCAAATTTATGAAATGACATGTTGGAGGGAGAAAGAAATGACTTAAATGCCACTTGGCTCAATGCACAAGTACATGTAAGAGGAAATGAATTCCTTGTTGGAAGGACAAATCCATTTGGAGGGATTTTCAAACTTGGAGAAATATTCCCTTTTGGATGCCATGTTGAAAGTAATTAGGGGAATTAATAAATCAAAAGAAATGATTTATTGAGAAAGTTGCAAAATCTAGAGGATTCAGGTGATTAGGACTTAAATTAATCAAGATTTGATTAATTTAAAAGGATATTATTTGATTTGACCATTTTAAATTAGATTTTGAGGATTAATTTAAATCAAAATGAGAGGAAGATGACCTAGACTTAATTAAATAAAGATTTTGATTTATTTAATTAAAAGGAGATGATGTTAGATTCAATTAAAGATTGATTTAATTTAATAGAATGACCTTAGGGATTTAATTAAATAAAATGAATTATTTAATTAAATGGAGCTTAGAGGATTAATTAAATAAGATTTATTTATTTAATTAATAGGAGATGACAACTTAATTAGATAAATTTGATTTATTTGATTTATTTAATCAAGGGACAAAAGGTGATGAATTTAATCAAATAAGGGCTATCTAACTAAATGACTATCAAAGAAGATGATTCAAGACAAAATGATGTTAGTAATCAGGATCAAGTGTGTCAGTATATTTACCATGTCTATACATTTATCAAAACATTAAGTATGCATTCTTCCAGCCAACGGAGAAGGAGATGATTACTTTGCTTCATTTTCATTTGCATATCCATATCATGGCATGGGAACCAAGAAGACCAAGGATGTCTAGTTTTATGTGGAGGTAATGGATGTGGTCCAAACTTTAGGAGGGGAAAGAAGGTCAATGTATGATCCTGATGAAATTGAGGAAGAATAGCAAGAGGGACGGGAAAAATAAAATCAATGCAAAGTTTCAAGGATTTGTCAAGCAAGTAAGAAAGCTATGGTAGCAGCCTCATCTAAAATATTTTAAACTAGAGTTTGATATACCATTTAGAGAGCTTTTTTTTCATGGAGTTCCTTTCAAATCCTTTTCTTTTATTGTTCCTATGGTAAACTATTTGGTAGAGTTCGTGGAATTACCTTTCTTAGTAATCACTATTAGTGAGATTGAGATTGTTAATCAATTAGGCACTAATTTCCTATAGCAATGAAAGAGTCTGAAAAGGTAGAGAGAGCTACACTAGTGACTCAGGAGAAACTTCAGCTTTCAAAAACAAAGCCAATTAGGCTGGCAGACTTGTGGATCAGGACAACATTTGGTGGAAGAGTAAGAAAGATGACTAGAACTCTGGAGGCCCACCATAATGGATTTTGGTATTCAACCATGAAAGTAGAAGAGAGAGTTGATATCATGTATCAAAACATTATGCATGCATTCTTCCATCCAATGGAGAAGGAGATGGTTACTTTGCTTCATTTTCATTTGCATAACCATATCATGGCATGGGAACCAAGAAGACCAAGGATGCCCATTTTTATGTGGAGGTAATGGATGTGGTCCAAACATGAGGGGAAAGAAGGTCAATGTATGATCCTGATGAAATTAAGGAAGAACAGCAAGAGAGGGATAGGAAAAATAAAATCAATGCATAGTTTCAAGTATTTGTCAAGTGAGTAAGAGAGTTATTGGAGAAGCCTCATCTAAAATATTTTGAACTAGAGTTCGATATACCATTTAGAGAGCTTGGTTTTCATGGAGTTCCTTTCAAAGCCTCTACTTTTATTGTTCCTATGGTAAACTATTTGGTAGATTTTGTAGAATTACCTTTCTTAGTAATCACTATTAGTGAGATTGAGATTGTTAACCTTGAGAGAGTAGGACTTGGGAAAAAGGCATTTGATATGGCTATTGTTTTCAAAGAATTTAATTGGGATGTACTCCACATTGATGCCATTCCTAAATCTTCGCTTGATGGCATCAAGGAATGGTTGAACTCCATGGATATAAAGTATTATGAAAGCATAATGAACTTGAACTAGTGGCCAATTTTGAAGACTATTACTGATGATCTAGATAAATTTATTGAAGATGGTGGTTGGAAATTTTTTAATAAGGAAGCTAGTGATTTTGATTCTGATAATTTAGAAGAGTCAGATTAAGGATATGAACCTGTGCCATGGAAAAATGGTCCCTTATCATTTTCATGGCCTTTTAGGTCTTGTTTCATGGTGTTGGAACTATGTTGCTCTTATTTTATGTTGTAACATGGCTTGAATATGCTTATTTAGGTATTAGAACTCAAAGAACGATGTCTTGTGAAGGTGTTGTGAAGTGTTGTAAGACATTTCTACATTCTTCTAGACTCTATTTAATGCAATTTACCTAAAAATCACCTTTTTACTCATCAACAAGTCCTATTTTGAAGTGTTGTAAAGATTTGTAACAAGCTTTCATGCTCTTCTAGGCATATTTTTACTATTTACACCCTTCACATGCTTTATTTGGTCTCTTTATGCCCTCATAAGTTGTAATTAAGTGTATTTTTTAATGTTATCCCGACAAACAACATTAAATACAACATTTTCCCTGACACTTGTTTTTAGGTCTTAGGTGGGACCCATTCACCATGGGTGGCGAATGAGTCCCCCTTGGCCCCAAATTAATAATATTTCAAATTTCCTTTTGAGATTTTATTGAAAATCACTTGATGTCGGCCTGTGATAAGGTGTGAACAGATACTAAGGCACTAGAATTGTATAAATAAGTGATTTTCACCTCATTTTACATCTCCTCACTCAGTCAAGCATTTAATCCTACATTTCAAGCATTCAAGCACTTTACATCAATAATTCAAGCACTTTGAAGCAACCATTGACATTATTTCAAACTTGCATTATCAGGGGTTAGGTAAGTTGATAGCATTTGCATGTTATTAGTTTATCTTTCTCTTTAATTCCATTATCTTTTCAAGGGTTTAATTACCAAAAAGTGGGGTTTGACCAAGGAAAACCCCTATTCACTAATCCTCAATCATTTTTCCCCTATTGCATGTTTGTTTATAGCTCTTTGTATGCATATTTGAGAAGTTATTAGGTGTTGAAGATTGATTTCCAAGTCAACAAGGTGCTTCAAGTCAACTTGAGTCAAATTCAAGCTTGGAGAGAGTTATTTGTCCATTTTCTGTAGAACTGACTTCGACAACCGGACAAGCAGACTTTTCCAAAAATGGTGTTTGTTAGAAATTTGGTAGAGGAATAATTCACCACATGTGGTGAATGAGTCCCACCTTAGGACTAAAAATCTGAATTTTGTCAGATTTTGGATCCCGACAGATAGAAACCAGCTCCTAATAGCTTTTCACCAGGAGGAGGACTGATTCGCCACCCTAGGCAAATGAGTCCCACTGTGAAAATTCAGAAATTTCCCTCAACATTTAGAACACTCCAAAATCATCACAATTCAGCCAAGTGCACTCATATTCATCCCTGTACTTTATGTTTTGCATTATTTCTTCATTTACATAGTTGTTTGCATATCACAATTTGTTTTCAAACATAGTTGTAATTGTACTTTTGCATTCATTTTTAGTTATTCAGATTAGTCAATTACATTTAGTTAAGTCCATTTACATTAAACAACATTGCATACATTCTGATTTGAGTGATACATTAGCATTTTTGTCCCTATCTCTCTCCTTTTAGGTGAAAAACCCTAGAAGTGCAAGAGTAGTCCATAGGGTCCCAAAAATCTATGTTTTAGAACCCTTTGATGTAGAAGAGGAATTAGAACTAGATGAGGAAGGTTCAGAAGATGAATCTCTTGTGGAGTTAGATGAGGACGAAGAAGAATAATATTTTGAAGAGGAGAAAGGTAAAACATGGGATGAATTAGAAGCTAAAGCCAGAAATGCAAATAAAGAAAAAGGAGATGAGTCTAACAGTGAAGAGGAAAGGCGGCGACAAAAGGTAAAAGCTCTAGGGAAGTCTCGAACACCTGATATTAGAGATTCAAGAGGAATTTCTGCCAAGAGGCATAAATTCAAATGAATTGAGTTCATCTACATCCTTCTACTATTTATTCATGCACATAAATGGTTCAACTTTTTATGCTCTATTAGGTGTTAAGGACATTCCATTTATCTTTTAAATAATTAAAATTCTGGTATTACACACTTGTCTATGTTGATCAGATCAGGTTGCAAGTTTTTTACTACTGATTTCTTTATTTATGGAGTTTTTTTAACTTGGAAGATAGGAATTTACTTCCTTTTTAAAAATTAGATGGACAAATTAAGTGGCTAGTTAGCTATGCCAAGTGATGTAGACTACAAGGATGTGTTAGATCTATAGGATTCCTACCAAGATGCATCAAAACATTCTTACATGTTAAAATAATGGAAACATCATGAGGAAGGATGGAAAAGATGCATGTGGATCACTTAGTAGAATGGCAACATGAATTCAAGGAAGCACTCCTTGAGATACCATGTTTGAGAGAAAAGAAGATAAATCAAGTCAACATGGGACTAAGTTACTCAAATGATACAACTCATAACTTAAATGAGGACACCTAAGAGATATTAAAAGACCATGGTCATTAATTAAAAGATGTGATGAAAATAAAGCATGAATGTCACCCACTGCCCTTTAAGGCAAACAATATTTTTTCCTAAACATGAAATAATGGGACAATTGAGTGGGATCTAGGGACAACAAAGAAGCACTTTAGAACTCATCCTACGCATCAATAAACAACTCAACACAAGAAATTAAAATTGACATATTAACACAACAATATCCAACTAAGTTATTGAAAGTCAACTATTGATACCTCATTCTCCATCCAAATTACAAAATCGGGCCACTTTTTGCTTTGTAACTTTTCCTTTTCAAATTGCTTTGGATGTCGGCCATATTTCTCCTCTTGTAAAAACATGGCACATGGACTAGTTAAACTAATTAATATGCAATCATTTAACATATTAAATATACATACAAATGTACTGATCAAGGCCTATAAACCTTTCTGGCCATTGTGATGCATGGCACAAATTTTTTCAAGCCTAGCCTTGTAGGCCTTGTCCTGAAACATATACTAATTCAATTTAACTATGCACAAATAAAATTTAAAAATAATTTAATAAATTTGATATAATCTTATGAGAAAATTCAAAGACCTATGTACTCTCCTCACCGGAATTCCTCTGTGCATCAAACTTATCATATGCTTTTACAAGCCCTTTCCATACTTTCACACTTACATCAATTGGCCTTTTTTTGAGCCTTAGCTTAAGAGGGATTTTTTTTATCTTCTTTGTTTGGTTGTACTATAATATATTACAATTTTGAGACATTTGTAGCTTTGCCTTCTTCACAAACCAACCTATGCCAAGTTCAGTCTCCATGTCATGGATAATTACTTTTTGCAAGTGCACGGGAATCTTTGAGAATGGAAAATGTAGATGGTCTTTGAACCGTTGAAGGCATGATTCCTTCAACCTATTCACAAATTTTTTTCCAGCATCTATCATTCGGACTTCCCCTGAAACCACATAGTATTCTATCTTGGTATCGTAGCTACCAATGCAAGATGCAAAACATGGCATGGTGGAAGAATTATGTGTCCCAGGAGTGGATGGGACAATGGAAGTCTTTAGTCCTTGTTCCACATTCCTAGAGTTTACTATAACTATTTATTTCCTCTTGGATATTTTGCTCAATCCAAGACTTCTTGGAGAATCAATTGATTCCCTTTGACATGGTTGATTTGGTTGCAATGTTTGAGGGGCTTCACTAGATCATTTTTCTATGTATCTGGCAAGCATTGTCAAGTCCACAACATCCAATTTGTTCACTTCCTCTACCCCCAATATGGAAGCCAATGCCTCTTTATCTTTGTCAGTCTCATGACCCTATGTACATATATATATATAAAATAAATTTCTTCTTTTAAATTTAAAAATAAAAAACTAAAAACTAAAAATGAAAGAAACAATGGAAACATTTACAAATCTATAAATTGACAATGAATTACCTAATTGTGGCCAAAGTCTACTCCCTTTGCCTCTTCCCTCTATTGATTTACATTTTGACGTGACCTAGGGAAAATTATTTTCGTCCAGTTTGTGGTATGAAATTTTTACCTTGAATGAATCTCTTTTTGGATTTAAATTCCTATAAATCAATTGTTTCCTTGGGAGGGAATCTATAGTTTAATGGGAAAATGTAATAACCCTAAAGGGCCAACAAATGATCAAACCCTATTAAAACAAACTTGCAGGGAAAACATATTTGAAAGGATATAAATATATGCAAAATGAAACAAATGCATTGTAAAAAAATCAACGCTTGCGCGCCTGTGTAGGATGGTAATATTTGGGGGATAAAAAGGGTGCGGAGTGTGGTTTTATTGAGAGTTAACACAGATAGGTCCCATGCTTGAGTCGCATCAGCTAATTAGAAATAAAATGAATGTGTGCACACAATCAATTTGAAACCACAAGCTCATTGTTCTGTAAAAGAATAAGTGAAAATTAGTAATAGCTAATTTAAGCCCAAAGGTCTCACAAATTTGAGGAGATGATCTATTATTCAGATGTCATCTCAAAATCCCTATCTCCTTGTATTGACTCTACCAACCTCTGTTCCCACGAGATCTGGCTGCAATGGGGTGGATGCAGTTTAACGACTTGTCTTGAAAGCACTTGACTACTTTTTTAGGAAGGAACCAAGAAAGTTGTCTTCAGAGAAAGGTTTGGAAGGAAGGTCCAAGAAATTGAATTGGAATCTAAAAGCTTGGGATGGGAATGAAGTGAACCAGGGCATTAGGGTTTGAAAAATGTGTTCACTTCTCTCAGATGCAGAGGAAATAATGCAATGTCTACAATTTTACCCTTTTCCTTTGCAACCACATGAGACTTGAACGATTCACCTATAAACAAAACAATATTCACAACCATTTCTTCACAATTCTCTCTATTTAATCCAAACAAAAATATTTTTGGGAACGAAAAAAAAATTGTAACCTTACCTATGGTGTCGCAAACTAAATCAAATTTCTGATCTACTTGCTTGTAACCCTCCTCCACGTCGTTTTCCCCTTTTTTCTCATCTCTTCCTTCACACAACATTTTCTCCTGTCATCTCTTCCTTGACATGGGAAGTTTTTAATTTTTGTTTTTTATTCAATAGTTGGCACTATATTTGGTGTAGTTAATGTTCACTATAGTGTCGACTTTTAGCCCTAAATGTGATTTGTTTGGGGTGCCAGAGGCAACACAAAGTATGCCTAATTTAGCACATAGCTCAGTGAAAAATGATGTATTTTTCTTGGAAGTTGATAAATAAATTGATCCTAAATTGATTTCATCTTCATATGTTCCAAGGGAGCAATCATGGTTCCCTATTTTATCTATTCCTTATCCCATGTCAATTTGTGGGTACACAACTAATAGAGGTTAGAACTATGAACTCAGAAATGACCCCTAAACTTTTAAATTTAAATTTAAATGGGCCCATTTTCACCCTATACAACTACATGAGTCATCTAAAGTGAAATATTTCAAATTGCATGTTACAAATTTGTATAAAAGGACAAACCCTAATTCATTACTATCATCTTAGATATAGGGCTTATTGGGGAATTATGAAAAATCATCTCTAAGAACTAAATCATTATCATTTGACATTAACATTGTATCAACATCCTATGTGTATTGCATGCTTCCTAGAGAGTTTTGAGCTCTAGTTTTCAACATTCCACGTGTAAACTTTTTGTGAAGAGAAAAATGTTGCAATGTCCTATTTTGTTTTTCATAGTGTGTCTTAATGAAAAGAGAGTGTATTACCAAGATAATTTCAACAATATTCTCTTGGTGCACAACTTTTATGTGACTATTTTCATTTTTGTGTATTACAGGATCCAAAGGAGGCCATGGAGAGAGGATTTGGATGGCGTAGATCTACTAAATCATAGAAAGGAAAGTGGGTAGAAATAGATATGACAATGGAATCTGTAGATACAATAGAGGTAAGAAGAGAAAGCAACCTCAACCAATGGAGGAAGGTGTTTATGAATTAACAAATGCTACAACATAAAGGAGATAAAGTCATTTTTTTGTCCACGAGGCCTCTAAGGTCAAACTTATTGGTTGAAAATGCATAGGAATGGTGATTAAATGTGATTCTATGATCAAGGGAAAATTTTGAAAATTAGGATGGCCAAAACATGATATCAATATGTCAAATATATGACTAAAGTGAGGTTTTGTGTTGGATAGCATATTTGTTGAAATGATATAATTGGTGCACTAAACATTATTTACTATGTTGTGTATTATAGGGGTGATATGAGGCCATGGAAATAGATCGTGTCATATCAAATGAGGACATTACAAGAAGCGGGACATCAGGTACTCAAATTTTGAATTAACTTAGGAAAAAATGATCTGATGGCATTTTGTGATATTTCCATATTTTTTCACAGTATTATTGAAATTTATAATCCATTATCCAATCTTGACATAAATTAATGCATGTTGTTGATTATTTTAGATGGAGATTGGAGCAAATGCAAAGCCTAAGCGTTCAACTAGCAAAAGAAGAAGATATGTATGTGGGCGTGGACCTAAAATTGTTAAATCACATAGAGGATAGTGGGTGGAAGAGGATATGATAATGGATCTTGCAGACACAACAAATGATTGCACTGAACAAGAGGTTGGTCAAGACTATAGTACATGGGATGAATAATTTGAGAAAAAAAAAATTTGTGGATGTTTTGTATGTCATGGAAAGAAACAATTCAAACGAGCAATTTTACAAAGACATTACATATATGATGAGCTTTGAGTCAGTAGTATGCCTCCTACAATCGATTCAAATCCATAGAAATTATGGTAAGGAATTTTCCAATTTGATATAAATAACATGTATACTTTGTTTAAACATTGTTTTATATTATTTAAATAACTATTTTTTTTCTTAATGGATACTTGTAGGATAAAGTTCTTGGTTTAAAGTTTCCTGGATCACCAAATTCCAGCCTAGAGGGAAATGATCATTTATCATATGATACATCTAACAAAAATATGTGCCAATATACCAACTCGGAAGATGAGGAATTGATGAAAACAAGTAACAGAACAAGAACCGGTTTAAAGATGCATAATTTTCTTAAAGATAGGGGGAAGGTGGACTACATACCCTATGAGAATGAATGTGATGGAGATGATGACTTTCCCTGAGTTTGAGATCAATTTACAAAGATACATTTGATCGTTGACTATATTGTGCTTGGCCTAGTGATCAACAACTACCTAGAGTGTATGAGGTGTTTCAATTTTGGGGATACAACTACATGATATGACCCTCCAATATTCATGGAGTGAATCTAGGCCTCTTTATTGTCCAAATGGTACATGTGGGATCTAAAAATAGAAAAATTTTAGAACAAACCACTAGAATATTAATACCATATTATGGTCCATCATATTATAGTGGTGAATGGAGAAGGCTAGCAGAATATAAGCCTAGCATGTCAGCATATGGTCTAAATTAGAATATGTATATGCATCATCTCCAATTGGAAAGTGGAAAAGAAATGAATAGAGGTCATCTTATGTATATAGATGTATGTGCATACACACACACAAAATATTATAGGATTTATAAATAGTAGTAAGAGAAGGGACCCTATTGTAAGACCAAATTGTCAATTTGTTTAGGTTATAAATGATAAAGATGTAGATATGGAAAGAGAGGTTGATAGATTGATAATGGTTGAGGCTAGTATGGACCTTACCATTTGGGATGAGTTATTGATTGATTACCCCTTCTTAAAATGCACTTCTGCACCAAAGAAAAGGGAAGAACAAGGTCTCCCTAAGGATGTTCTTAAGGGTAGAAAACAAAAGAATAATAAATGAGTGTGGACTAATGTTTTATAAACTATGTTGTCAAAATTTTGTTTTATTTAAATTATTGTATAAAAAAGGTAGTCTATAAAATAATGTTCCATTATTCAATTGATGTATATATGTTCATACAATTTATATTTTTACTTTTTAAGCCATGTATTTGATTATATTTCTTTGAAATTGATACATTTATGATTTATCTAATTTTTGGAAAACATTAAATAATGCTTGCATTTGTTGATAGGTAGAAGATGTTAATGAAAAAAATACTAATAATCACGATCCAACTAGATTATTAATATTTGGATAGGATGATCCAAACCATCCTTTAAACAATACCAAGGTGAAAAGAGCAAGATTGAAGAGAATACTACTAGCTGAGGAATTTGAAGAGCTGATGAGATCCACATACACTAATGACATGCCACCTAGCCTTAATGATGATGATCATGATAGTGAAAATGTGGTGCATGAAGAAGGATTAAATGAAATGCTTACAAGTTTCTTTGGGGATGGAAACAATGATGACAATAATGATCATACGGTTGACAGTAACGATGATAGCAGGGGTAATTACCACCAATGTAATGTTGATGATAACAACCTGAAAGACTCCATAAAGAAAACAACAAAGACACCTATGTTCAAATTGGGTGCAAGTAGAACCTAAAAACTAGCATGCACATTAATATTATTAGAAATCAAGTCACTATTTGGTTGGTCAAAAAAAGGATTCACTACCCTACTGAAGTGAGTTGAAATCTATTTCTTACTTTGCATTGTTGATTGGTGTACATAATTCATAAACATTCATCAACTTTGTTTATATTTCTTTAAGGGGATTTTAAAACCATATATTGTAGATAAACAGTCCTAGTATAGATTGACATATCAAATATGTTCATCATAAGTCAAACATTCAATTGATATAATCTCTGGCAATCTTATAGGGCACTAAAAACTAAAATATTCCCTGAAGAGAATGTGTTGCGATCAACTTGCATAGAGGCACATTTGTTGTTGGTTGAGTTGGGTATTGAATATAAGCAAATTCATTCATGTAAAAATGATTAAATTTTATACAGAGATGAATATCAAAACAAGGTAGAATGACTTGTATGCAAAGAGAAGAGATATTGTATAGATGTTCAAGGTCCTATAGTTCCAAAGAAGGTTTCACATCACATGCCAATTATACCTAGACTTTAATGAATGTTTCATTCCAAGTCACTTGCACAATTGATGGATTGGCATGCAAAGAACAGGAGTAAATATGGATTCATGCGAGTTCCATCCGACTCCAAAGCAATCAAACACAGAGGAAAAATGGCCAAGGAAATTCAAAGATGAACCCCATAGTATCAGGTTTGGTCTTGCAATTGATGGAGTGTGCCCATTCTCTTTCTTGAGCTCAAATTATAGTGTTTGGCCAGTCGTATTGATAGTATACAATATTCCCCCATGGATGAGTGTTAGAAAGGAGAATCTTATGCTGACTCTCATTGTTCTAGGAAAACATCAAGTTAAAAACATGGATGTTTATCTTGCACCTTTTATTGATGAGATGCAATTGTTATGGAAATGCATAAGAATGTATGGCATCTCATCTCCTCCATCAAATAGGTCCTTCATGTCTTGTGGTGTGCTATATTGGATTATTCAATATTTCCCAGGACTTGGTGTTTGTTCTGGTAAGATAAAATATTTACGTATTTACACTCATAATTTATTTTCATCCCAACTTTCATACTTAGTTTTATAATATTTTTTTGATGTTATTAACATTATTTATTGAATTACAGGGCTTCAAACAAAGGGGATATTTGCATGGAAAAGATGTGAAGAACAATTTCAAGGGAGATATTCTAAAGATCTACATAAATTTATTTACGCAAACAACAAGGTTTTTCTACCACTAGATCATAAGTTTAGAAATCGCCTGAAGAATCAATTTGATGGAAAAGTTGAAAATAGAGGCGCTCCCATGATTATTGGTCTAGGTGATTGGTTTAAGAAGTATGAATATGTTGAATTGAAAGCTTAGGATGATTTTTTTGATCGGGGTGATACAATTGAAGAACCAAAACAAGTTGTAGTTAATATGCTAGAAGGAATGAAAAGGAAATCCATATTTTATGAACTCCCTTACTAGAAGGATCTATTCATATCTCACCTAAATTAGATCCTATGCACATCTTCAAAATTGTCTTGGATTCTATATTTTGACATATATCAGGTAACGAGAAGGACACCTTGTCTTCAAGGAGAGATATTTCTCTTTCGCGTACCAAAATTGATAGAAGACATTTGTGTCCAAAAAGGGAAAATGAAACATATGCAGAAGCTCCATGGATTTTGAAAAAAAAAAGAGCTATACCCAATTAAAAAATATCATCCATTCAATAAGGACACCTACTGGCTATGGGTCATCATTGGCTAAAGCTTTTACAGTTGATGGACATATCATAGGATTTAAAACACATGATTTTCATAATTTTATGAAGGTATTATATATAATCATTTAACATTTACTAGTAACATTTATTAAGTACTAAATGTGTTTTGATATTTTATTGTGTGAAAAAATTACTAATGACCTTTTCTTAAATGTGTTTGATAGCATATCATGCCATTGGCAATTAGGGGGGATTCTTGTCTTATAGTTGACTTAAGGAATGCCATAAGATGATTGTCACCATTTACAAGGTATATGGTTATATGAAACGTTCATGTGTGAGAGACATAGAGATATTTTATTGCATTTTAATTTTTGACTAAAGGTTCATACTAATTTACTATTCTTATATTAGGTGGGTGACCTCCAAGGAGATCTGCGAATGTGAAGTGCCAAAATGGAAGAAGGAAATTGCAAAAATTATATGTTTATTTGAGAAGGAGCTCCCTACAAGTTTCATGGACCTACAAGTCCATTTACTTATACACCTAGTCGATGACATTGAATTGGCAAGTGTCATATCAACGAGGTGGACATTTTTCTTTGAGAAGTATATGAAAACTCTAAAAATATATGTCCAACAAAAGGCATGTCTAGAGGGTTGCATGGCTGAAGGGTATGTATTGAATGAAGCATTTTTCTTCCTGTGTGAATTCCTTGGTAAGGATTTTGAAGATGGGCCACACTTCTGGGATGAAGAACAAGCATCAGATATTATTGATGGAGAAAAACTACAATCTAATGGTGTTCAAGTAGAAATTAGTAAGTAAATTCATGACCAGTGTGGTTATTTTTCTTGCAATCATTAATTTACTCTGTAATTTATTTTTCAAATTAACAACATGAAATTTGGAGTTTGAAATAAACATTTTGACATGTAATAGTTGTAGACGAAAGTGCTATACTTGACAAGTTCATTATATACCACATGGATTTTATGAACAAATGGATTGATCTATATGATAAAAAGAGAGTGTTTGAAGCAAGGAGATAGTTTAAGAGATCGAACCCAAGGAATACTCCAGTTTGGAAAAGATAGCACACTAGAATGGGTTACTAAACAAATTCAAAATAAAATAGAAGATGTAGGTATAGATTCAAACATAATAGAAGATGAAATCAACATGTCTAGAGGATGTGAAAGAAAGGTACAATTGGAATTTTACGAAATGTTGTTTCCTTAAAGTTTTGACACTATTAACTATTTTAATATTCATCATTATATTTTTTCACTTAAATGAATGGTCTTTCATAGGTGAGGAAATATCCAACAATGTGGGCATATGGTCTACATTATCGTGTAGAAAGTGTAGATGTAAATAGATGATCCTTCGATTGTGGCATCATGGTTGACTTCAAGCAATCCAGTCGATCAAGCTCAAAAGATAAGAATATAATTGAAGGGAATCTACAATATGTTGGGAAAATGCAAGAAATTATTGAGTTGGATTACTGCTCTTTTAAATGTTGTATTTTTATGTGTAGATGGTATGAAGCATTTGAGAGGACATGAAGACATGATACCAATAGTGTATTATTTTCTATAGACTCCTCATGCTTCCTACTGGAGGATAAGGAGCCTTATGTTCTACCAATTCATTGTGAGCAAGTATTTCTTTAACTCAAACAAGTGATAGTGATCATTAATCTATTAATTCATAGTTTATTGTGAATATATACATGTGTTTATTAATCAATAAAATTGTTATAGCATACGTCTAATATATGTATGTTGTTCATGTGCAAACATTTTTCTATGAAGATATTTTGGACCCAAAATGGATATTTTTCATACATTATGATCCAAGATTAAGGCATGTATTTGACGAAACATTAGTGGATACTAAGAAAAACAATGATGGCCAGCAAAATGAGAGAGATAAATTAGAGAACATCAAAGAAATTGACATCCATGATGATGTTGAAGATGGTTATGTTTAGGCACAAGAAGAGAACAATCCAGAGTTAGATGATGTTATGGAAGACAACAATATGGATGGTATAGAAAATGATGATCCAAAAACATCTGGTAACAATATAGATGGTCTACAGTAAAATTTCAATGATGATGAAGATGATGCAGGTCAAGATGAGGATGATGATAATATTAAATACTTGAATGAACATATGAACATTGACAATGATACACTAGATGACATTGTAGTAGACAATAATGTTAATGACCAAGACTTCTAAATTTTCAAAATTATTTGCAATCCATGTTTAAAAAATGATTATTCTTATGGCCTAAACTTTGAAATGCTTCAGTAATATTAATTCAAGTGTTAAACTATAGAACTGCCACTCTCCATTTTGATGGTATATAACTTGTTTATTAGAAATATTTTATTAACTGTAGATTTAGCTTGATATGTATCTCCAAATTTCATTAAAATAAGTGCTATAATGGTCTCTTCATGTACATTCAACAATATTGAATTATCCAAATAGAGTCTAATGAGACTCTTATCTTTTTTTCCATTTTTCTGCCTTATTATGACATTCCAATAGGTTTTTATCTAGCTACTATAACCCATGTGTCTCTATAAAAAATAACATACTCCATCTTAAGCTTATAAAGCTTAAATTTTGTGCCTAATAACTTCTCCATTTCTACCCTAGATGTGATTGTCATCTCTTCCTATAATAAGATCAAACCCTTCTATGAAATATCACATTTAAATGAATATTAGTAAACAAAATTCTCTACCTAAAACCTATAATTTAAGTTGATAAGAATATTACCAAATGAAAGAAAGTAGGGTACAAAAAAAATCTTCATAAACTAATCTTAGCAAAGATTATTGTGAAAATTTTGATATATTTGCATTTACAAAAAGGAGAAATACATATAAACCATAAACAAAAACATAACACAACACAAGTGTACATGGTAAAAACCCTTTTAGGAGAAAAAATCACTCTCAAAAGAGCCCAATTTACTATTCAATAGTCTAAACATATTTATAATAAACTTGAAGGGAAATTTTTTTATAGGAGCATCACCAACCAAATATTTAGAGTGATTCTAGTAGCATATCATTACCTAGGAACTGATTTATTTAAAATTAAATCTCAAGCATCATATAAATATAAGTAGTGATTACAAAACCATGATCTAAAACCACAAAAAAAAGTGGCACCCAAAAACCTAGTTAGAAAATACCCAAATCCCAAGATGAGCTCATTAGATAAAATGGCATATTAATTCCACATGTCATAATTGCATCATAAAATAATCATCAAATTAGGAATTACATTATGGATTCATGACACATTCACCATTACTGTGGGTCTATATGTGATAATGGGTCTAATAATTTTATGATGAAGTATGTAGAAAAAAATATACATGGCCATAATATGACCTCTTTAAAAGGATTTTAACCCTAGGCAGGGACCAATTAAAGTAAACTATTTGAAAGTATTTTTAATTCACATCAACTAGAAACCAATCAAAGCATCCACACAATAACAACAAATGTGTTTTGATAAATATTGAAGACTTAAATAACTTGAAAAGACCACTTTGGAGACAACAAAGTAATAGATAAGCAATGAAAATTGACACAGTAATTGAACATTGAAAATGGATTATGAATTATAAGTAGTCTACTCCATTGTATTAATTCAAAATATAAGCATTTGTAATAGAAGTATTTTAATATGATATGGATGGGCAGATTATGCAACCTATCTTCTTACTAATTCCTACTCTAATGGAATATGATCTAATGATGATTTCAAAATCGGGCTCTAGTTTCCCTATCTGTATGGGAAGCAACAAGCTTCAGGCCCATTTACAAAAAGTCACATCGCTTCACAACTAAAACATAATTAGCATAAACATAAAAATATTAAGAGTTTGTTGGTGGATGCACTATAGTCCATTAATCTCCAACAATTTCCTGTGATCACCTAAGACCTATTCAAGGCTCATGCACTATGATCGTGTATCAAAACCATCAAACTCCAGTCCATGTTACTCCTCTCTTACTTGGCATGTGAAATGAATGAGTTAATATTTGACAAATGCTCAATGTACCCACTTTTAGCATGAGTTTCTACATTATGTATAATATCTTGCATGGCATACTCCAATTCAAAAATTCTTCCAAGTTGTTGATTTGTTTTCTTAAGTACCTCATCTTCATCATTGATTGCATCAAGAACAACTGGAAAATAGTGGGCTATCTCATCCTTCCATGTATCCTGATCTTTCAATTATGTTTCCTAATAGAAGTTGGGAAAGGCCATACTCAGTGGCTAACTAAAGTCACTTAACTCCTATATCAAGATGATATGGAAATTTTTGTGGGCTTTCATAAGCTCTTGATATTCTTGTAGCATAGAAGTTTTATCTTCCTTCTTTGCTATGATGTGAGACTCCACTTTCTTCATTTTATCACTCAATCTAGTTTTTTCTAATAATTTTGCATATGTTTTGTCATGAATATGCCAGACTTGTTCAACATGCTTATACATATCTTCAAATCTCATGCAGACTATCTCAAATGCCATTTGAAAGATGGTGGTCTTGAACTTTCCTTTTAACTCCTCCTATTCCTTGTGAACTTTCTCATGTCTGTGTTTCCAGTAGGTAGTTTCTAACATTGATTCTAGCACCTTTCTTTCATGATCAACCAGTGGAGAGTAAAGCCCTAAGGAAATAGGCAATCTATCTCTATAGCTGATCAACTCATGAGCCTTTCATTCTATTTTATCAGTCCTTTGTTATCCCTTATTAGTTTCTAAATTTGAGCCTTGGTGAACTTGGCCACATTTACATTCAAGTCAACAATTTCCATAGGATCTATCTCTCCTACCCTTTGCACCAAAAGATGTCCATAAATTTGATAATGATTAACAAGGGAAGGCTTTTTTCCTGGTGGGTAAAGTTCCCATATCTGTAAAGTAGTATTATCAGGATTATATCCTAATCCAATATATATCTTATCACCAACTTCGTCTGTCAAGTGCAAGGTTTTATTCTTTCTCTTTAGAAAGCTATCAAACACAATGGTTGACTTAATATCCCACCCTAGAAGGAGCATAATCCTAACTTCTTGCAATAATTATATTCCTCTCTCAACAGTCATGTTCTTCATCTCTCTATCAATTTCATGTTGAAGCTCTTTCAAAGAATATGCTTCCTTTTCAAAGTCAATGTCTTTTAGCCTTTCCCTTACCACCTTTCTCTTATACTCATAGATGAAAGCCTTAAATTTAGAAGTTTGGACAAATGCATCACTTGCAATGAATTCCTAACTGGCACGGTGACTCACATCATCAAATAGCTCATTAGAAGCTTCAAAGGTAATCACACTCCTTTCCAGTGGCATTTCATATTGGGGAATAATAGGAGTTTTAATCTGCATGACCTCTTCTTCCCCTTCAATATCATCTTCAACCATGATTTGGGTGTCAACTAAGAAGCTTACCTCTAGAGTAGGTTATGGTGACAGATGGCCTAGTGGTGCTATATTTTTTTCTTTCCTTCTAGAGCCAACATTTCTTCTCTTCTCAAATGCTGCTAGAGGTACATCCTTTATTATTTATTCTCCATGCAGAAGAAATTTCCCAACTCTTTCCATAGGATCTTGAATTTCATGAAAAGCTTCCACATAGGCTAGGTTAGTATTCATTCTCCAAGCCTCGGTCATAACAATTCTATTGTATGCATTTATCCTCACTATCACTTGACTTTCCTCACAGTTCCTGATGACATCATTGACATGGAACTCATGCTCATATCCTTTTATTTTTTGAGAAATTTTGGCATCATAGATGAAATGCTCAAGGTCAAAAAAAATTCTCTTGTTTCCTACCGACAAACCATAATAATCTAGCTTGCTACCAACCAAGTCATACCTTGTATCAACAATAATAGTGAAGTCACCAAAATAAAGAGTGGAAGGCATGAAAGATTTCCTTTCATAGCTTTTCAAATGCATGAAGGATAAGTAAGACAATTTTCTTATGATCTCCAGGTATGCAACCCTATCTGGCATAGTCTTAGGTAGTAAATATGGTGTTGCCTTAAATCCATATACTCTAATGATAGTACAATCTGTAAACGCATACCAATCTCTCCAATTGTGATTTACTTTTCCATCGTGACCCTTCTCCTTTGGTCAGAGGAACCTCTTTACTTCTAGGGATAGATTAAAGTCACATTTGTGGCCAAGTAATTTGTATAAGGGTTTGACAAAATGTTCTTCAAAGTATAGGTAGTGGGATCTCCCACATCTACTATCCCAGACTGATGTCCACATTTGCACTGGTCTAGAATTACCATCACTGTCCAGATCTTTTATTCTCAATTCTTCTCCCTATATTCCCATCACTTGTCCTTCATACAATATCATATGCATAAGAAGTGAATAGTGTTTGAAATAGATAGCTTCCCTGTTGTTCTTAATAGCATTAAGAGCACTATTAATGGCCTCGGATAGATACTCTACATAGTCATAGGGCCTAGCATCTTGGCTTTGAATGTCTGCAGCCAAAACCATGGGAGCTATAGTCATGTTATTAGGGGAATCAACTCCCAGTACTTTGCCAGCTTAATAGTATATGTATTGATAGTATTCTTAAAATAAATCTACAAAGAATGGGGGCATTTCATCACTATAAAATATCCTAGGTTGATTCCCTAGACCTTTGGGCCTATGTAGAGGCAGCTTCCACCTCTTATAGCTTGTATCTATATAGTGATACTCTTCCAACAAGTCTCTCATCCACAATTTCATCTTTAGGGAGGTGTCCAATTAGAAAACCATACAAATATAATCTTGTGTTATAATCATAAATTGTGACCCATCGTGTAGGTGAATTTCCCTTGTTTTGGGATTATAATTCTTTGCTAGTGCTTTAATTATTTCTATGTTCGCAAAAACATTTAGCATCACAAGTTTTCCTAGATTCAAATTCCATGGGTTTGAAACTAGGATATATCTGTACTTCTTCCTATAGTGATAGATGAACAAGTCATAACCCCTGTGTGAAGTCCACACATCTCCCAATTTCTTGTACTTGTCCTCTAGGGTCTCATATGATGGGTTTAATTGAGTTTTTCTCCTTTCTTTTGGCCCAGACCTGAGACATTGGTCTATTAAGTCTTGATTAAGTGGCCTACTTTCTATTTTTTGCCTCTTTTCTCTTGTTTTCTCTAGGGTTTTATCCATTTTAACCCTAACTGTGATGTAATTCAAGCTATCTTCAAAAAATTATGTTCAACTAAGCCAAGATGTACTTACTTGAATGAATACTAGAAATTATGAGATGCTCGCCTTCATCCAACTCTGTCCTCTGGATATTTAGCCACAATTCATAGTGAATTTGATTCCTTAGAGGTTGTCTTTATCAAAATTCAGCACACTCAAGCCAAGTTCGATTCATAAATGGCACTTGCACCACTTTTCCTATCAACTTTCACATTAATAGCAGTTGTCTCTTTAATTACTTCATCAATAAAATCAATTCGGTGATAATTATTTCATATTTTGTCGAAGAGACTTTAATCACAATGTTTATATCCCTCTTCGATATATCCTTGACCATCTTTTGAGAAGCATCTAAGAGACATTTAGATTTCTCTCTTCCATGTTGCAGGGTCTCTTCGATATTTACATTCAATTTCTTCCCTTATGGTCCCCCTTTTGTCGATGAGACTGGCGGATATCTCTCACCGAAAAGCCTATGTCTCTTCGACAGATCCTTATCTCTTCCTTCAGTGGTATTACTTTTTGATGATCTCTATGTGACTCTGTCATGTCGAGGAGACTTGTGGTCACCTCTCTCTGATGTCTCTTAGTCTCATCGATAACATGTGTTTACACTTGTGCCAAGATGTCGGGGAGACTTTTGATACTATCTGCTCAATACTCTTGTGTCTCCTCAACATATCCTTGTTAGGATGTCGATGAGACCTTTTCTAATGTCTGTTCGATGTCTCTATGTCTCACTAATATTTTTCTCCTTGAATGTTGAAGAGACTATCTTACTTCTCTCCTCGATATGTCGATGTCTTTTTGACATTACCATTTGTTCATGTTATTTTACCGATGACCTATCATTTATTTTATGATAATCTCTTGATGTCCAAGAGATGTTTTAATGTTTCCTGAATGTTGAATGCTCCATATAATTTGTCGGTGAGACATGTTATATTTTCTCCTCGACATGTCCAAGTCTCTTAGACATATCGTCCTTTAGGCTGGCGAGAAGACATTTGAATATGTCTCTTAGACATTTGAGAGTCTCATCTACATTTCACAACATCCCTTTTTGCTCGTCTCAAAGAGACTATGGAGAGACTCTCTTCGATATAGCATTGTCTTGGTGACATGTTGTGTGCTACTATGGGAACACTTCAGAAAGGGAATTCACTTTAGTGTTATGACCAAGAGCCTTATTTGGTGGTTTATATTAGTGTCAACCATTATGAAATGGAGATGGTGTTGGAGTGAAAATGACACTGAGAGGGAGGGGTGAATCAGTGTCAAAAAAGATTTGAACAATTTGCATAAAAATAAACCATAGCTCAAATTTTATCTCAATATTAAAATGATTAATGCATTCATAAGTTGAATGTAATCATTCAGAACCAAAATTGAGAAATGTAATAAGCAATCAATGAAAAAAGTAGTAAACAACTCAATAAAGCAGTGAGATCACAGAAGTACAAAGAGACACAAGATTTTTCCAAGTGGAAAACCCTCCTGGGGTATAAAAACCACTCCTGAAATGCCTTCTAGGCTCAATCTTTTAATCAACTATTCACAATGCCTTATAGGCTGATTTTTGAGCACCCACTCAAGGAGCACCAACCCCTCATTTAGAGATATCTATCTCAAGGAGTACCAACCCCTCAAATTATATTTCTAAACAATAATAATATCTCAGGGGATCTCTTTGTTTTTAGTTAAGCTCATAACTCTCTATTTTTTTTCGTCTACCTAATATCCTAAGAATTCAAAAATTGAATCCTTAAAATATTACATAGAAAAGAATATTACAATATATCTCTGCATCTTTGTTTTTCATATTTTTAATACAGAGTATTTCAATACATTTTTGATACAGCCAAAGAACAACATTCCAAAACTACAACCAGAGTCCTTACACTGTTTTCAACACTGGTTTTTATACAATATTTTTCAGTATGTCTGTCAAAAGAAATTCTTCAAAGATGCGTTTATCAGAAGAATCTGAAGCTCTCTAGCCAAAATTTAGAATGTGTGCCAGAAATTAAATGTTTGTAGGAGTAACATCTAATCAATAGGCTGTCAAAAAAACTGACAAGCATAAAACAAAGTCCCTTTTTCAAATTTGCAGATACCTTTTACAAAACCCATAAGCTTATTAAAATAGAATGGCCATTTTGAAAATATTTTATATGTAAAATCATCATATCTAAAACGTACGAGATCATTTCACAATGAAACTGCCAAATTCTTAAAAAGCACGACTGCCTGCTAATTGTAAATCATAACCTTCAATGCATGAATAACAATACTCTGTCAGGGCATCATTTTCCTCATTAGTAACCGCGATGCAGAGAGCAATTCTAAAAATGATGATAATAAACCTTCATAGCAAAGACAAAAGTCTTATCTCCACCGAATGCCAAGAATAAACAACATTTTCCAAATACCCATAATGTAATCAGGAAAATATTTCTGACAAAGTTAATCAAGAGCCCTTTTTCTTTTCTTTTTCATGATTTGTGCAAAATCAATGACTATCATATCAAAAGATGAAGGTGTTACTAGTATGTGCAGCAATAAATAAATACATTCAATTCCAACTAGCGACTTCTATCGAATAATGATGATCAAAATGCAGGTCGAGCTCTCATTTGCACTGAGTTCATAGTCCAAACAGTTGTCAAAGACTCAACATCTCAGGAAACGGCCATGCAAGTTACAACAGAGAGGCAAATAACAATGGTGGAGGCTAGGGTTCCTTACCCAGCCAAGTGAATAAACTCAAAAAAAATTCCCTAATCATTCTTTCATTTCCATCGATGACTTTGTTAAAATGAAAAGAGATTTGAAATCCACACAAAAGTCAAAGAAAATAATGATCATCATAAAGGCGTCGAACCAATATATCCACCAAAGATGTTGACCACTATAATAATAATAACCATCAAGTAGCATTCACTTAATACATACAAAGTGACTTTCAATTTTTGACATAGAAACTCATAATGCCGACATAAGTTCAAGGAGAATGATGGTTGTTGATGACTTTATCCAAAGTCAAAAAAAAAAATCAAATGCAATGAGGCCCGAACCATTGAAAGTTCAACATTTAAGTATGAAGCCCAAAAGCTCATTACCATCTCTGATAAATGTGACAAGATACTTTTAGATGTCGATCAAAGCTTGTGCAATAGAGTCATCATATGACTTAAATCAAAGTCGTTTATCAAAACAAACTCACCAAAGTCAATTACCTTTGAGCCAATTAAATATGTGTGAGCCCGGAAGATCATGAAAATGATATTGACCTTAAGTACAAAAGCAATGCAAATGTATATACCAATATGATATCTTACGGAAGTGAATTGACTCATGTAAAGAGATCATGGCAACGAAATTTGATAGTGCAATCATATGATAATGACTGAATTTTCCAATGAAGCAAGTAAGTTGAATACCATGTGAAGGAATATATGCAAGTATAGTGTTATAATATGAACAAGATAATTTATACCTTCACATTTAAAAAGATGAACCTTCACCTTGAACTGAACCACACAAACACCTGAAAAATTAATCCAGTGAAAGCCACCTGTCTGCACATGGAACTCGAGGCATCAATACACAACAAACTAAATCAAATGTGAAGACACATAAGGTTGTCCATGAATAAGTACAGAATATCAAAACTAACTGAAGTCATTTGAATGTAAACCAATCATCAAAGAAGTGCCATAATAAAGCATAAGGATCCAATCTGAGACTGTCAACAAAGAGAACCAAGTAAAAGTGGATTTTTCATCAAGGACAAACCATATGATCACAACTGAGATCCAACAAACTCCCCCTTTGTCCTTGATGGAAAAACGCAAATGACTCTCCCCCTTTTTTCCTCAATGACAAAGGATAGAAGAGAGGAATGTGCAGTGCCATGAAACACAACTGAGAAGCCAACTAAATACCATGAGAATTAGCTGCAAAAAGAGTAACAGTGCAACAACCAAAACTGTAGGAGAGTTGTAAGTGTAGACACGTCAAATTGACATTATGCATCACATTCGCTCATCAAATAAATAAATTTATTTTATTTGTCAATCTCCTAAAGTCATCAGCTTAAATCAAATAAATCAAATTTGATCTTATCATCAACCTTTTTAATCAAATAAATCAAACATCCATCATAATGCATTTCCATCCTTTCTGATTTAAATAAATCAAGTATTTAAGTCCTAAATGGTCAAATCAGCCTAATCATCATTAATTTAATCTAATCTTGATTAAATGCTAATCTCACCTACTTGCATTCTCTAGATTTAGCCACTTGCACAAATAAATCAATTTATTGAATTATTAAATCCAAGATTTTCCATCAACATGGCATTTATGGGGAATATTCCCTCAATTTTGAATTCAAAGGAAAGTTGATTTGTCCCTCCAACATTGCATTTATTGCTCATTTTCTTGTCCCCCACTTAGCATTTACTCTCAAATTTGAATTCAAATTCTCCCTCTCATGGGCACTCTTCCCAAATCTTGCACAACCATTGGCCTATCACCACTTGATAAGTGTCCTTCTTTCATTGGTCCAATCTTAGTCCCACATTCACCATCTTGGCCAATCTCTCATCAAGAAAATCCTTAAATAGAGGCTTCATCCTCAAGCAAATCCTCCACAACTTTTAGGCAAAGTCACTCTCTTGGTTTGAGAACTAATTTTGTTCATCCCCTCCACAATCTTAGCATTTTCATCTCCAATCTCATACAAGGTTACTCTAATGGAGAGCTAATCTTGTCCATATTATCATCATCATCTAAGCTTATCTATTAAGGATTGGGAAAGGGTCACTAGCACATGTGACACCAATCCACTATGAGATGAAGTTGATTCATGTTGTTTGTATGCTTATTTGGTTTTTCTTGTTGTTTCAATATCTTACTTAGCATATCTAACATGTTTCATTATCTCATAGGGATGTTGAGGATTATTTTTCTTTTAAAATGCTAACCATATGAAGATTTTCACATCCACAGTAAGAGATTCAAAACATATAACATGCTCCCCCTAAGCTAAAGCTTGGTGAATTAGAGAAGTAATGATTGAGAGATAACCCCCAATCGAAATCTCAGCCTTTCAAATAACTCTTTTGCTAAGGGCTTAGTAAAAATATCAGCCACCTGATCTTGTGATCCAACAAAATGTAAACATACATCATTAGCCAATACCTTTTCTCCTAGAAAATGAAACTTGATAGCAATATGTTTAGTTCGAGAGTGCATAACAGGATTTTTTAAGATATTTATCGCACTTGTGTTATCACAGAGAATAGAAACAGGTTTAGGAACTTCAATACCCATATCAGATAGAATTTGACTCATACAAAGAAATTGAGTATAGCATGAAGTGGCAGCAATGTATTTTGCTTCAGCAGTAGAGAAAGAAACAAATTCTTGTTTCTTGTTGTGCCATGCCACTAAATGATCACCAAGAAAGAATGCAGCACCACTGGTGATTTTCCTATCATCCAAACAACCAGCCCAGTCAGCATCAGTATATGCAATCAATGAAAAATCATTGCTTCTAGGATACCAAAGACCATAATCAAGAGTGCCCTGAATGTATTTAAAGATCCTTTTAACAGTAGTGACATGAGATTCTTTAGATGATGCCTGAAACTGTGCAACAGTGCAAATTTCCTGCATGATGTCAGGTCTAGAAGTAGTTAAATATAACAGGCTGCCAATCATTGATCTATATTCAGTTTGATTTGTATCAGGAGAATCATCAACCTTAGTAAGTTTGCATCCAATAATCATTGGAGTGCTAACTGGATGGCATTCATCCATCTGAAATTTCTTAAGCATCTCTCTAGCATACTTGGTTTGAGAAAGAAATATTCCATTTTCATGTTGAGAGATTTGAAGACCCAAGAAGAAATTTAATTCTCCCAATAATGACATTTCAAATTCAAATTCCATTAGCTGAGAGAATTTTTTACTCAAAGTAACATTATTGCAGCCAAAGATAGTGTCATCAACGTAAATTTCAGCAACCAAAATATCAGAACCTTCAGTTTTAACATAAAGATTGTTGTCTACACCTCCTCTAACAAAGCCATTAGAAATCAAATGACTGTCCATCCTAGAGTACCAAGCTTTAGGTGCTTGTTTTAAGCCATAGAGGGCCTTTTTCAACCTGTAAACATGGTTAGGATTATCTTTGCAAATGAATCCTTCAAGTTGTTCAACATAGACCTCTTCATCTAAGTAGTCATTTAAAAAGGCAGTTTTAACATCCATTTGATAAACAGTAAAGTCTTTATAAATAGAATAAGCCAAGAATATTCTGATAGATTCTAATATAGCAACAGGTGTAAAGGTTTCACCAAAATCAATACCTTCTTGTTGAGCATAGCCTTTGCAAACAAATCTTTCTTTGTTGTGAACAACATTGCCATTTTCATCAAGCTTGTTTTTGTATATCCATTTGCCTCCAATGACATTCTTGTCATCTGGTCTTGGGACTAACTCCCAAGTCTTATTTTTCTCAATTTGATCAATTTCTTCCTGCATAGCATTAAGCCAACATGAGTCTGTGAGAGCTTCATTAAAAATTTTAGGCTCAAACTAAGTAACTAGATAGAAAGATATTTGTGCCTTTTCATCAAATTCTATAGCCTTTTTTCTAGTTTGAACTCTTGCATTTTTTTCCCCAATAATTTGATCTTTGGGGTGATATATAGCTAGAGTTTTCGAAGGAGCTTTTGATGCAACCTTTTTAGGACTTTCTTTTTCATTTTTAGGGCTTGTTGATTCAGCAAAAGACTTTGTTGCTTCAGCTCCTTCTGAATTTGATTCAAGTTCAAGCCATTCTTCCTCATTATCCTACAAGATGTCAGCATCTAAATGTAATCTTTCATCAAACTTTACATTCACAACTTCAACAATCTTGTTAAGCCTTATGTTAAGACATTTATAAACTTTGTTGTGAGTTGAGTATCCCAAAAAGATACCCTCATCGCACTTTGATTGAAAGCTGCCAAGGTTATCATCATCTTTCTTGATAAAACACTTACTTCCAAAAAATTTTAAGTATTTGACAGAAGTAGCTTTTCCATACCAAAGTTCATAAGGAGTGTGTTTAGATTTCACCCTAAGCTGCACTCTATTCAAAATGTATACAGCTGTATGAACAACTTATTTCCAATACATATTAGAAAACTTAGCTTCATCTAGCATGGTTCTAGCCATTTCTTTTACAGTTCTATTCTTACGTTCAACTACCCCATTTTGTTGAGGTGTTTTTGTTGTAGCATATTGTCTTTCAATGCCGTGTTGTTCACAGTAATCAATAAACTCTTGAGAGGTGAACTCACCTCCTTTGTCAGATCGTAGACATTTAAGTTTCAAATTAGATTCATTCTCAACCAATTTATGAAATATTTTAAACCTTTCAAAGGATTTTGATTTGTGCTTAAGAAATGTGACCCAAACCATTCTAGTATAATCATCCACAAACAACATAAAGTACTTTTCACCATTAATAGACCTTGTTCTGGTTGGTCCACATAAATCAGTATGCACAAGTTGTAAATGTTTTGAAGAAGAATGTTGTTTTGTTTTGAAGCTGATTTTAGTTTGTTTACCACTTAAACATTCTTTGCCCACAAAGTTTTTTGGCTTGCTAAGAACTGGTAGACCTCTAACATTCTGATTTTTACTAATTCTAACCAGATTTTCAAAGTTTATGTGTCCTAATCTCTTATGCCATAACCAACTCTCTTCAATTTGGCCCATTAAACACATACCTTGATTATTGTCATTGCTTGATGTGCCGAGATGATTGTACACATTTCCTTTTGTCCTCCTTTCGGCTGCAACAACATTTCCAAGCTTGTTCTTAATCTCACATCCTTGCGAAGTGAAAACAACATGATAACCACTATCACAGATTTGACTAACACTTAGAAGATTGTGTTTGAGACCTTCCACATAGTACACATTATAGATAGGAGTGTCTTCATTCAGAAGAAGTGAACCTCTACCTTTAATTTGAATACTAGAGTTATCACCAAACTTAACATATCCACCTACATAATGTTTAAGATTTATAAACTTATCCTTGTCTCCAGTCATATGGTTAGAACATCCACTGTCCAGGACCCATAAGTCCTTTTTCTTGGAATGAAAAGAAGTTTGAACCAACATAGTTTTCTCAATGTTGTTGATAGTCTTAGGTTTCCAAACCTTTTTAATTTTCTGTTGTTTAGATTGTAGATCAGTTCTACACTATTTGAAAGAATGTCCCAAAGCATTGCATTTAAAACATCTGATCTGTTTAACAAAACCATAGTGTTTCCTAAGACCAAACTTGGGTATTCTAGGATTCATAAGCTTGCAAGTGCTCACCTTCTGGCCAAATTTGTTGCAAAAAAAACAATAACCAGAGAAGAAAGGATTGACTTTGTATGAAGGTCTATTACCTCTTAAAAACTAAACATGATCCTTACCAAATTTAAGTGATTTGAACCTGAACCTTTGACTTCAGAAGAAGGGTTTTGTTTTGCATTGTCAATTGAGCATTCACCCTTTTCAAAACCAACACCAGTTTTATCTTTATACATCTTCTACTTGCTGAGCATCTCATTCAATTTTAGAGTGCTTTCATATTTTTCAATTTCCTTCCTAAGACGGACTACTTCTTGTTCCAGTTTTTGAATTTCTTGATCTTTGCAGCTTACAGTCTCTTGAAGACAGTCTTCAACTCTTTTAGCTTCTTCAAGCTGAGTTTTCAGAGAGACCATTTCTTGATCTGGTTTATGTTCTTGAGCAAGAATTTGTTTTTTGAGTTTGCTAACCTCTTGTAAAGCACATTTTAGCTCACTTTCAAGATCTACTTCACCTTCTTCAATGTCAATGGTGTTTGAATCATTTTGTTGAGTAATTTCAGTCAAGAACAAAGTTTCATCTTCTTCAACTAATGAATCTTCAAACTCAATATCAGATTCATCCTTACTAAATAGAATTTTCTTCTTTTTGAAATTGAAGTTTCGTTTAGGTTTGAAGGCCTTCTTCTTAGGCTGTTTTTCAGTTGTCTCGTTGTCACAGATTTGATCATCATAGGGACACTTTGCAGCAAAGTGACCTATTTTTCCACAGTTAAAACATTTAAAGGGAAGTTTTCCCTTATATTTTCCTTATCCCTTTTTAAGTCTTCTAACAAAATGGGATTCTTTAGAATCAGACAACTCTGATTCACTGACTTCGAGTTTTTCTTTCTTTTTAGTGTTAAAGGTAGTTTCTTTTCATGTTGAATTGTTTTTGCTAGTTCTTATTTCATAGGCAGTAAGTATTCCTTGCAAGTTGTCTAACGTAAGCTTATCAAAGTGTTTTTTTTCTTCTAGGGCTGAAACCTTAGATTCAAATTTGGACGGTAAGGTTCTAACAACCTTTGTGACCACATCAAATTCATTAACCTCTTAACCTAGACCTTTCATTGCATTGACAACTTCATCAACTCTCAGGAAATATTCAACCACTTTTTCATCATCCTTCATTTTCATCTCCTCAAACTGATGTTTGAGTGTAATGATTTTTGACAGTTTGACTTTCTCATTCCCTTGATATATAGTTTCAATTTTTTCCCAGATTTCATGAGCAGATTTGCAATGCATGAATTTAATGAACACATCTTTAGTTAACCCACACAAGATGGCATGCTTACCTCTAGAATTTGTTTGATACCTCTTTTTTTCAGTAGGATCAATGGGAATAGAGGCTAGTACATTGTAATCATTCAAAACAATGCTCCAAACATCAACATCAAAAGAAATAAGAAAAGCTTCCATTTTGATTTTCCAGAACACATAATATGTTCCATCAAATAACAAAGCTATGGTTATAGAGGCACCATCTTGAGAATGTGTCATTAAAAACAAACTCCAAGACCAAGATCAATCGAAGGTGATTAAAACCAATCAGAGGACCATACACTATGATACCAATTGTTGGAGTGAAAATGACACTGAGAGGGGGGGTGAATCAGTGTCAAAATAGATTTGAACAATTTGCATAAAAATAAACCATAGCTCATATTTTATCTCAATATTAAAATGATTAATACAGTCATAAGTTGAATGTAATCATTCAGAACTAGAATTGAGAAATGTAATAAGCAATCAATGAACAAAGCAGTAAACAACTCAGTAAAGTAGTGAGATCACAGAAGTAAAAAGAGACACAAGATTTTTTCGAGTGGAAATCCCTCCTGGGGTATAAAAACCACTCCCGAAATGCCTTCCAGGCTTAATCTTTTAATCAACTATTCACAATCCCTTATAGGATGATTTTTGAGCACCCACTCAAGGAGCACCAACCCCTTGTTTAGAGATATCTATCTCAAGGAGTACCAACCCCTCAAATTATATTTCTGAACAATAATAATATCTCAGAGGATCTCTTTGTTTTCAGTTAATCTCATAACTCTCTATTTTTTTCTCGCCTACCTAATACCCTAAGAATTCAAAAATTGAATCCTTAAAATATTACATAGAAAAGAATATTACAATATATCTCTGCATCTTTTTTTTCAGATTTTTAATACAGAGTATTTCAATACATTTTTTATACAACCAAAGAACAATATTCCAGAATTACAACCAGAGTCCTTACACTATTTTCAACACTAGTTTTTATACAGTATTTTTTAGTATGTCTGTCAAAAGAAATTCTTCAAAGATGCGTTTATCAGAAGAATCTGAAGCTCTCTAGCCAAATTTAGAATGTGTTCCAGAAATTAAATGTTTGCAGGAGTAACGTCTGATCAATAGGCTGTCAAAAAAACTGATGAGCATAAAACAAAGTCCCTTTTTCAAATCTGCAAATACCTTTTACAAAACCCATAAGCTTATTAAAATAGAATAGCCATTTTGAAAATATTTTGTATGTAAAATCATCATATCTAAAATGTATGAGATCATTTCACAATGAAACTGCCAAATTCTTAAAAAGCACGACTGCCTACCAATAGAAAATCATAACCTTCAATGCATAAATAACAATACTCTGTCAGGGCATCATTTTCCTCATTAGTAACTGAGATGCAGAGAGCAATTCTAAAAGTGATGATAATAAACCTTCATAGCAAAGACAAAAGTTTTATCTCCACCGAATGCCAAGAATAAACAACATTTTCCAAATACCCATAATGCAATCAGGAAAATATTTCTAACAAAGTTAATTAAGAGCCCTTTTTCTTTTCTTTTTCATGATTCGTGCAAAATTAATGACTATCATATCTAAAGATGAAAGTGTTACCAGTATGTGCAGCAATAAATAAATACCAGAGATTTGATGCCAACCAGCGACTTCTATCGAATAATGATGATCAAAATGCAAGTCAAGCTCTCATTTGCATTGAGTTCATAGTCCAAACAGTTGTCAAAGACTCAACATCTCAGGAAATGGCCATGCAAGTTATAGCAGAGAGGCAGATAACAATGGTGGTGGCTAGGGTTCCTTACCCAGCCAAGTGAATAAACTCAAAAAAATTTCCCTAATCATTCTTTCATTTCCATCGATGACTTTGTTGAAATGAAAAGAGATTTGAAATCCACACAAAAGTCAAAGAAAATAATGATCATCATAAAGGCGTCAACCTAATATATCCACCAAAGATGTCGACCACTATAATAATAATAACCATCAAGTAGCATTCACTTAATACATACAAAGTGGCTTTCGATTTTTGGCATAGAAACTCATAATGCTGACATAAGTTCAAGGAGAATGATGGTTGTTGATGACTTTATCCAAAGTCAAAAAAAAAATTCAAATGCAATGAGGCCTGAACCATTGAAAGTTCAACATTTAAGTATGAATCCCAAAAGCTCATTACCATCTCTGATAAATGTGACAAGATACTTTTAGATGTCGATCAAAGCTTTTGCAATAGAGTCATCATATGACTTAAATCAAAGTCATTTATCAAAACAAACTCACCAAAGTCAATTACCTTTGAGCCAATTAAATATGTGTGAGCCCAGAAGATCATGAAAATGATATCGTCCTTAAGTGCAAAAGCAATGAAAATGTATATACCATTATGATGTCTTACTAAAGTGAATTGACTCATGTAAAGAGATCATGGCAACAAAATTTGATAGTGCAATCATATGATAATGACTGAATTTTCCAATGAAGCAAGTAAGTTGAATACCATGTGAAGGAATATATGCAAGTATAGTGTTATAATATGAACAAGATAATTTATACCTTCACATTTAAAAAGATGAACCTTCACCTTGAACTAGACCACACAAACACCTGAAAAAGTAATCCAGTGAATGCCACCTGTTTGCACATGGAACTCGAGGAATCAGTACACAACAAACTAAATCAACTGTGAAGACACATAAGGTTGTCCATGAATAAGTGCAGAATATCAAAACTAACTGAAGTCATCTGAATGTAAACCAATCATCAAAGAAGTGCCATAATAAAGCATAAGGATCCAATCTGAGACTGTCAACAAAGAGAACCAAGTAAAAGTGGATTTGTCATCAAGGACAAACCATATTATCACAACTGAGATCCAACAGATGGGACATATGGTGAGTTTGGGAAGATGGGTGAAAAGGGAAGTATGAAAAATAACCAAGGTAGATTTTTGGCTCGAACAAGACCTTTAATATTATGAAACATTAGTGGTACTTAGTTATCAAATTTCATTAAAGGATAAGTTTTATTAATTTTAATCATTATGTATGTAAATAATGTTATGAATATTTTGGTCAAATAATGTTGTTCCTATTTTTAGTTAATGGAATCAACACATACTCTTCTAGGATATGGGAATTGCTGTGGAAATATTATCTCCTAAGGCTCTCACATTGGTATGAGCTAGTAATATAAATAACATTATGTAATTTTTATTTTATCTAACACCACTTAGTGCAAATAAATGATATATATTTTTAGTTTCATTTGTTTCTTCATTCTTTCCATAAGAGGAGGAAACTCCACTTTGTGAACCTTGCCCATATAGGTAAATGAAGAGAAGTAGAGGATCATTAATTTATGGCAAGTGATTATTTACTTATTTCATTTTATTCAAGATTTCTATAATATTGTATATATGGTTCAATTTCATTAATAGGTGAAGCTAAAAAAATTATTGAGCCTATGAAGCCTATTAATTGGAAAAGGAGAGCTACCAATTATGATATTGATTCTCCATATTCTTAACAAAGAAAGAGTCATTGATCATTTAATAACACTCCATAATTACATATATTTTCACATTTATTGTATGCCTTCATGAAATGTAGATGTAGATTTTTATTCTAATGTATATCATTGTATATACCTATATGGATTTATATGTATGTATTTATGTTTTACCAATGTGTACAATTGTATTCCTATATGAATTTATTTAGACATTCATCAAATGCATATATGACATTGTAGACCTTATAACGCTATATGACATTTTCAAGACATTATGTATACCTTCATGGCCTTATTGAGATCTATATATATATATATATTGCATGTATTCAAGGCTTAAATGGTTTAAATTATTTGAGTGGTTTGAATAATAAGGCTTAATATTACTTGTTAGGAGTGACAATAAATTTTTTAAATGGTTTCAACACTAACTACAAACTTAATATTATTTTTATTGTTGATAGTGATAAAAATATATATGATTCTTTGATAGCACCTCTACATTTAAGGATTCATCTCTCTTTTTCTCTCAATTTAACTATTTTCTATTTCAATGTATATCCATCTTATAGCTAGTAAAATCCTTTGATTATTTAATATTTGAATAATGCTTGTATACGCATGTACAATGATAAGGGAACCTGTGTGAGGCTAGAAATTTAAAAATATCACTTTAGAATTTTTTTGGTCTTATCTCTCTTAAGGGACATTATTAGTATGATGTAGCTTGGAAGGATTAAGACACTTGGGCAATGAAAAGACACATTCAATAGTAGTAACCTACCCACCTACAAATTTTGACATTATTAGTTTAGTGCCACAATAGAAGTATGGGTAAGTGCATGGATCTGTGACACAATTTTGGCTCTTAAGATGCCACTTTTTTTCTAAAATCAAAAAAATCTGATTTGCATGAGAAAATGAAGATAGTTATGCTCAAAATTTCAAGATGCAGCAAGAAAAAAAGTTGAAGTGCTCCAATTCTAGTTTCTAAGCTACTAATTTTTTTGAAATTAATGAAGATTAAGGGTCTCAAAAAGGGGGGGGCCAAAACAGATCTTGTTTTTATCAAAAAAACAACATAGCACCTAAGGGCTCCCCCCTTTTTGATTAACTTTTTTTGAGAATTTCAAAAATCCCAATAGTGATAAATTAGCTAACACCATGTATTTTATCATCATTCTTTCAAATAATTTTTTTAATGAATATATAATATTTTATGAATTTTCAAAGTGGAAACATCCTAAAAAGCTAAAATTTGAGTGTGCTCCCCCCTAGATTTTTTTAAAACTAATCGAAAATTGATTTTTTTTCATCATGTGTAGAATGGAGTCTAGTTTCAAAAAATGTAATTTGTTTCACGTTTCGATGAATGAGTAAAAATCTATCCTAAAACTAGCACATGTTGGTTTTTGACCAAAAATGGAGGCATTTACAATAGAAGCCATGGATCAAAACCTTAACTAAATCAAAATAAAAAATTATATATTTAGATAGCTAAGAGATTAATGCTATCACGGTTTTTATAAACTTGTATTGAAAGATGTGCAAATGAGACGGGGAGCACAGACGAAAATATGAGTAAATTTGGCAAATCCTGTCAATTGACACATCCAAAGTAGGTCATTTGGCACTTGCCAAATGGTACATTAAATCTGGCGAGTGCCAAATTTGATGTGTCATTTGGCAAGCGCCAAATTTGGCACCCGCCAAATGACCCACTTTGAACAAAACCTAAATTTCCCCTCTCTTTGGTCGACAACTTTGATAATGCTTAAAGTGCATAGTTTATGATCATAGATGGATAGTTGAGGTTTTACCTTTTATATGCTCTCTAACTCATTACCCTAACTAGATAACTCTTTATCCCTCAAAAGTCTCTCTCTCTTAGGTCTCACTCCCTCCCATGTGACCTATACTACTCTCTCTTAGTCCAATCCCCTCTCTCAGATCCCTTTCCCTCTCACCTAGGTACCTAAATAAATCTATCTCACTCCAACCCCCTTTCTCACTCTCCCTCTCTCTCCCACTTTGGTATTTTCGTCTCTCTCACTCCATCTTCCTCTCTTAGGTCATTATCTTTATCTTTGTCTCTCTCCCTCAATTCACTCCCTCCTACCCCCTCTCCCTCTCTTAGATCTCTTACTCACTCCCTTTATCTCTCTCACATTCCCTCTCTCTCACTCGCTCTATCTCTATCCCTCTCTCTCTCACTCCCTCTCAGGTATCTCCATCCCCCCCCTCTCTCTCTCTCTCTCTCTCTCTCTCTCTCTCTCTCTCTCTCTCTCCTCTCTCTCTCTCTCTCTCCTCTCTCTCTCTCCTCTCTCTCTCTCTCTCTCTCCTCTCTCTCAGGTCTCTCCTCCTCCTCTCACTCTCTCCTCTCTCTCAGTATCTTTTGTCCTGCCTCTCCTCCCCTCCTCACCCCTTATCCCTCTCTGAAATCCTCCCTCTCATCTCTCTTCCTCCTCCCTCTCCTCTCCTCTCTCAGGTATCTCCCTCCTGCCTCTCCTCTCTCTCTCAGGTCCTCTCTCTCTCTCTTCCCATCTCTCCACTCTCTCTCCCTCTCCCTCTCTCTCAGGTCTCCCTCCACCTCTCCCTCACTCTCTCTTAGTCTCTCCTCCTACCCCTTCTCCCTCGTCGGATCTCTCTTTGTCTCTCTCCTCCTCTATCTCTCTCCCACCCTCTCTCTCTCCTCCCTCTATCTCTATCCCTCTCTCTCAAGTATCTCCTTGTCAACCCCTCCCACTCTCTCTCTCCCTCTCTCTCAGTTATCTCCCCCCACCACTCTCTCTCTCTATCTATCTCTCACTCCCTCCATCTCTCTCCCATTCCTCTATCCTGAGTACTCCCTCTCCCCTGAGTACTCCCTCTCCCCCGAGTACTCCCTCTCCCTCTCTCACTCCCTCCATCTCTCTCCCATTCCTCTATCCTGAGTACTCCCTCTCCCCTGAGTACTCCCTCTCCCCCGAGTACTCCCTCTCCCTCCCACCCCCTCTCTCCCTCTTTGTCTCCCTCTCCTCTCTCAAGTATGTCCCTCCCACCCTCTCTCCCTCTTCGTCTCTCTTAGGTTTCTCCCTCCCACCCCCTCTCCCTCCCTCTCTCTCTCTCTCAAGTCTCTCCCTCTCCCTCTCTCTGGGTTTCTCCCTCCACCCCTCTCTCCCTCTCTCTCTCCCCTCCCCTCTCCTCTCCCACTCCCTCTCTCACTCCCTCTATCTCTCTCGGTCTCCTCCACCCCTCTCCTCTCTCTTTCTCAAGTATCTTCATCCTCCCCTCTCCCTCCTACACCTCTCCCTCACACAAACCTCCTCTGTCTCTCGTCCACTCCTTCCTCTCCTCCCTCCTCTCCTCCCTCCTCCCACTCTCCTCTCCTCTCCCTCTATCAAGTCTCTCTTTGTCTCTCTCACTCACTCCCTCTATCTCTCTCCCACACCCTCTATCTCTCAAATATCTCCCTCCCGCCCCCTCCCACTCTCTCTCTCTCTCCCTCTCTCTCAGGTATCTCACCCCACCCCCTCTCTCTATCTCTATCTATCTCCCACTCCCTCTATCCCTCCTACTCCCTCTCCCTCCCACCCCTTCTCCCTCTCTCAAGTCTCTCTCTCATTCCTTGTATCTCTCCCATCCCTCTACATCCCACTCCCTCTCTCTCCCACTTTGTCTCCCTCTCCTCTCTCAGGTCTCTCCCTCCCACTCTCTCTCCCTCTCCCTCTCTCTTAGGTTTCTCCCTCCCACCCTCTCTCCCTGTCCCTCTCTCTTAGGGTTTAGGGTTTAAGGGTTTAAGGGTTAAGGGTTAAGGGTTTACAGTTTACAGGTAGAGGGTTTAAGGGTTTAGGGTAGATGGTAGAGGGTTTAAGGGTTAAGGGTTAAGGGTATAAGGTATAGGGTTTAGGGTTTAGGGTTTATAGTTTAAGGGTTGAGGGTTGAGGGTTGAGGGTTGAGGGTTTAGAGTTGAGGGTAGAGGGTTTAGGGTTCAAGGTTTGAGGGATTAGGGTAGAGATTTTATTTGGGTTTAAAAGGGATTAATGGTTGAGGGTAGAGGGTAGATAGTTTAAGGGTTTAGGTTTTAACCTACTTAAGGGTTGAGGGTTGAGGGTTGAGAGTTTTAGGGTTTAAGGGTTGAGGTTTGAGGGTAGAGAGTAGAGGGTTTAGGGTTTATATTTTAAGGGTATTGGGTTTAAGGGTTTAGGGTTTAACCTGGTTAAGGGTAGAGGGTGAGTGAGCATTGAAGTTTAGGTGTAAGGGTTGAGATTGAGGGTAGAGGGTAGAGTTTTTAGGGTTTAGGTTTTAGGTATTAAGGTTTAAGGGTAGAGGGTTTAGGGATTAGGGATTATAGTTTACGTTTAAGGGTTGAGGTTGAGGGTTTTGGTTTAAGGGTTGAGGTTTGAGGGTAGAGGGTAGAGGGTTTAGGGTTTATATTTTGAGGGTAGAGGTTTTAAGGGTTTAGTGTCTAACTTGGTTAAAGGTAGAGGGTTGAGGGTTGAGGGTTGAGGGTTAAGGTTTTAAGGTTTAGGGTTTAGGGATTAAGGGTTAAGGGTAGAGGGTTGAGGGTTTAGGAATTAAAGTTTACAGTTTAAGGGAGGAGGGTGTAGGGTTGAGAGAGAGGTGGGTTTGAGGGTAGAGGGTTAAGGGTAGAGGGTTCAAGGGTTTAGGGTTTAGGGTTTAAGGGTTTAAGAGTTTAGGGTTCAAGGTTTACGATTTAAGGGTAGAGAGTAGAGGGTTAAGGGTTAAGGGTAGAGGGTTTAGGGGTTTAGGGTTTAATGGTTTAAGGGTTTAGGGTTTAAGGGTTGAGGGATTAGTAGTTGAGGGTTGAGGGATTAGGGTAGAGATTTTAGTTGGGTTTAAAAGGGTTTAAAGGATGAGGGTAGATGGCTGAGGGATTATGGTAGATAGTTTAGTTGGTTTTAAAAGGGTTTAAGGGTTGAGGGTGTATGGTTGAGAGAGAGAGGGGAGATTTGAGGGTAGAGGGTAGAGGGTTAAGGGTAGAGGGTAAAGGGTTTAGGGTTTAAGGGTTTAAGGGTTAAGGGTATAGGGTTTATGGTTTAAGGGTGAGGGTTTAAGGGTTTAGGGTGGATGGTAGAGATTTTAAGGGTTAAGGGTATAGGGTTTAGGGTTTAGGGTTTACAATTTAAGGGTTAGGGTTGAGGGTTGAGGGTTTAGGGTTTAAGGGTTGAGGGATTAGGGTAGAGAGTTTAGTTGGGTTTAAAAGGGTTTAAGGGTTGAGGGTTGAGGGTAGGGTTAATGGTAGAGGGTAGATATTTTAAGGGTTTAGGGTTTAACTTGGTTAAGGGTTGAGGGTAGGGTTTTTAGGGTTTAAGGGTTTAGGGTTTAGGTGTAGAGGGGTGAGGGTTTTAGGGTTTAAGGGTTGAGGGTTGAGGGTAGGGTTTAGGGTAGGTTGAGGTTTAGAGTTTTAGGGTTTAAGGATTCTGAGTTGAGGGTTGAGGGTTGATGGTTTTAGGGTTTAAGGGTTGAAGGTTAAGGGTAGAGGTAGAGGGTAGAGGGTTTAGGGTTTAGGGTTTATATTTTAAGGGTAGAGGGTTTAAGGGTTTAGGTTTTAACCTGGTTAAGGGTAGAGGGTTGAGGGTTGAGGGTAGAGGGTAGAGGGTAGAGGGTAGAGGTTTTAGGGTTTAGGGTTTAGGGATTAAGGGTTAAGGGTAGAGGGTTTAGGGATTATGGTTTACAGTTTAAGGGTAGAGGGTGTAGGGTTGAGAGAGAGGAGGGGGAGTTTGAGGGTAGAGGGTAGAGGGTTTAGGGGTTTATTGTTTAGGGTTTAAGGGTTTAGGGTTCAAGGTTTATGGTTTACGGCTTATGGTTTAAGGGTATAGGGTAGAGGTTTTAGGATTTAGGGATTATATTTTACAGTTTAAGGGTAAAGGGTGTAGGGTTGAGAGAGAGGGGAGGATTTTGAGGGTAGAGGGTTTAGGGGTTTAGGGTTTAGGGTTTAAGGGTTTAGGGTTCAAGGTTTATGGTTTAAGGGTATAGGGTAAAGGGTTTAGGGTTTAGGGTTTATAGTTTAAGGGTAGAGGGTTTAAGGGTTTAGGGTTTAACCTAGTTAAGGGTAGAGGATTGAGGGTTGAGGGTTTTAGGGTTTAAGGGTTGAGGGTTGAGGGTTGAGGGTAGATATTTTAGGGTTTATGGTTTAGGGATTAAGGGTTAAGAGTAGAGGGTTTAGGGTTTATGGATTACGGTTTATAGTTTAAGGGTAGAGGGAGTAGGGTTGAGAGAGATAGGTGGGTTTGAGGGTATAGGGTAGAGGGTTAAGGGTAGAGGGTAGAGGTTTTAGGGGTTTAGGGTTTAGGGTTTAAGGGTTTAAGGGTTTAGGGTTCAGGGTTTGTAGTTTAAGGATAGGGGGTAGAGGGTTTAGGGTTTCAAGGTTTAGGTTTTAAGTGTTTTGGGTTTAAAGGTTGAGGGATTAAGGGCTGAGGGTTGAGGGATTAGGGTGGAGAGTTTAGTTGGGTTTAAAAGGGTTTAAGGGTTAAGGGTAGAGGGTTGAGCGATTAGAGTAGAGTGTTTAGTTGGGTTTAAAAGGGTTTAAGGGTAGAGGATGTAGGGTTGAGAGAGAGGGGGGGTTTGAGGGTAGAGGGTAGATGGTTAAGGGTTAAGGGTAGAGGGTAAAGGGTTTAGGGTTTAGGGTTTATGGTTTAGGGTTTATAGTTTAAGGGTAGAGGGTTTAAGGATTTAGGGTTCAACTTTGGTTAAAGGTAGAGGGTTGAGGTTGAGGGTTGAGGGTAGAGGGTAGGGTTTTAGGGTTTAGGGTTTAGGGATTATGGTTTATGGTTTAAGGGTAGAGGGTGTAGGGTTGAGAGAGAGAGAGGGGAGGGGTTTGAGGTAGAGGGTTTAGGGGTTTAGGGTTTATTGTTTAAGGGTTTAAGGGTTTAGGGTTCAAGGTTTATGGTTTAAGGGTAGACAGTGGAGGGTTTAGGGTTTAGGATTTATAGTTTAAGGGTAGAGGGTTTAAGGGTTTGGGGCTTAACTTGGTTAAGGGTAGAGGGTTGAGGGTTGAGGGTTTAAGGGTTTAAGGGTTTAGGGTTAAGGGTAGAGGTAGAGGTTTTAGGGTTTAGGGTTCTGGGATTAAGGGTTAAGGAGTAGAGGGTTTAGGGGGGTTTAAGGGTTTATAAGGGTTTATGGTTTAATGGTAGAGGGTTTAAGGGTTTAGGGTATAGGGTAGAGTGTTTGGGGGTTTAGGGTTTAGGATTTAAGGGTTTAAGGGTTTAGGGTTTAAGGGTTGAGGGATTAAGGGTTGAGGGTAGAGGGTTGAGGGATTAGGGTAGAGAGTTTAGTTGGGTTTAAAATGGTTTAATGGTTGAGGGTAGAGGGTATTGGGTTTAAAGGTAGAGGGTATTGTGTTGAGGGTAGAGGGTTTAAGGGTTTGGTTTTAAGGGTTTAGGGTCGACGGTTTAGGTCTCTCATCCCTCTATCTCCCACTCCCTCTCTTAGGTCTTCCCCCTCCACCATAACTGACTAAATCTCTCCCTCTCAAGTCTCTCTCTATCGGGTCTCACTCCCTCCCATGCTACCTAGAATAATCTATGTCACTCCAATGCCCTCTCTCACACTCCCTCTTTGTCAGGTCTCACTTACCTCCCACCCTACCTAGACAAATATATTTCACTCCAACCCCCTCTCCCACACTCCCTCTCTCTCTCTCTCCCCCTTTGGTATTTTTGTATCTCTCAAGTCTCATCCCTCCTTACCCCTCTCTCATTGTCAGGTATTTCCCCCCACTATAACTAGATAACTCTCTATCCCTCTCAAGCCTCTATCGCTCTTAGGTCTTAGTCACTACCACACTACCTAGACTAATCTCTCTCACTCCTATCACCTCTCTCTCTATCTCAAGTCTCACTCCCTTTATCTTTATGGAAGGTAAAGATTTCAAAACAACACATTTGGCGCTCACCAATTTGGCAAGTGCCAAATGTATTTTACCTTGAAGCGGTAAAATAAGGGTTGACCCCATGATTCAAGCCATGCTTTTGTATTTGTCTGGTTCAGCACTTTATCTAATTCAAAAATGCCTTTTTATGCAGTTGACTTCATGTTGTACCAATATATGCTTGAGCCATCACCTTTGTACCACCAATCTACATGCTAGACAATGTAGAAGAAGAAATTTTGAAGTTTCTACATCATTTTACATTATCTTAGGTAATATATTCATTTTGGTAATATTAAAATGTTTATATTTAGTATATTTTTTTGTTTTTGACAATATAAACTAAATTCCTTTAATGAATTTATTAATCATAACAATTGCATAGAATTCAACATTGGATTAGATGGAAGTTGCATAAAAAAGTTTAATTTTTAAGAGTTTGAAGAACAAAAAACTGAAAAACATGACATTTACTTAACACAAATTTACTTATGAATTCTATTTGCATTGCTTATAGTAGTCCACTTCCAGCATGGCTAGTGGAATTCACTCTATTTCATTTTAGGTAGATGTTTATATTGAATTTTTTTGTTTTGTTTTCACAATTTTTAGACCATTCATTTGATGATTTTATTAATCTTCATTGTTACACATAGAATTGAACATTAAATTCATTATTACTAATGGTTGTGGGAAAACTTTTATTTTCAACTAATTTGTAAAACCTAAGAGCTTTCATCAATGTTAATGTGCAAGTTTCCATTAAATTTTTTGTGCCATAAAAAATTCACCTTCATCATGTCCTTAGATAATGTCAAGTGACTCAAGACATAGTTGGTTTAATGCAAGTTTCCATTCATTTATACCATTTACTGTTCTAAGAAAAAAAAAGAAAAAAAAAAGGGAAAATAAGAACAAGATTCTCTAGTTTCCAAAGGTGACAACAACTTATACCCTAGGTTTGACACAAGTCTTTTCTCCTAATAACTTTTCCACACACAAAATACTCCCCTCAAACGCTTCTTAACATTGATCAATGCTTACATGAATCAATTTTGTACTAATCTAATGTCAAACAGGAAAGTAACTTGTCTCCAACCTCAAATTAAACCAATTCAAGCCCTCTTTCATATTTTACAACCTTTCCTTTCCTATCTTCCACAAACTCACCTATTCTTCCTTGTAGGTTTTCAATAGAGATTTCTTGACCTCAAAACACCATTAGGTTTCGTTGGAACAACTTTGACAAAACAAAGCACCTACGCTATCCTAGACCACAAATTAGGTCACTTTTACAAAGGGGGCCTATTGGAAACTCCTCCTCAAGCCCAAAAATAAATGGGGCAGCAACTACCAGTCAACATAACCTCCAATTTCACCATTTATTTGCAATGACACACTTTCCAAGACATCTAAACAAGAAACCCTCATTCTAGGCAATTTACATGGGGGTTTATTGAAAAACTTTATCCCAGACCTTCTCTAGCCTATCCACCACTTCAAACACCATTAATTATGTCTAAATATTCCTATAATTTCATTCACCAACCTCTATCATCAATATTTCACCAAACCCTAGTTCAAAACCTCCATTTTCAAGCAAAATTTGCACAAAAACCTTCAAGACAGCAACACAAAAAGCCTTCAAACATCTTCCCTACTCCAAAAAACCATGTAAACACCTAAATCATTCCCTAGTGATCCATTCCACCAAGTTATAGAACAAAACAGTGGGTGGAATGGCTTAAAATGTCATTTTCATACACTCAAAACCCTTAAAATAGGGTATACAAATTGGTCCTCTGTAATTTGTCTCTAAATTGTACAAAAAAAATTTAAATAAATCCAAACCAAGTGTAAGATGGTGTTAGGATTGCTTCCCACAAGATTCACTCCATGAAAGATCAAGAATTTCCAATACGTAACCATACAGATAGGGGGTGTTTCAATTACTTCTCTTCTCAAAATTACATGCCAACCTCTCCCTTTGAGTTCACAAGAATTTTTTAAAGGTTATCTAACCACATTCAATAGTTACAACTACTTTTCAAACCCAAATGATCATTGGGTTTCCCTCTTTACAACTTTTACATTTTCCATTGACAACTCCTCAACATTTTTTGCAATTTTTGTAATTTTGACACAATTGACCCCTAACTCACTCTAACCACCCCAAAACATTAGAAGTGGTATAATTATACCTTATTCAACCTAAAAAAATGACTCCAAAAAATAAAAATACCATTTTACCCTCCTTGACAACTTTTTTTGAAATTGACAACTTTTTGACATGATTTGCAAATTTTACATTTGTTGCCCAAAATGTCTCAAATAACCACAAAATGCAATGTAATCAACGGTATGGATATGTTTGAAAAAATGAATTACAAGTACTTTTCTTGTGGTGTGGAGGTATATGTATGTATGAAAAATGTTGTAGCATATAGACATGTTTGATAATTCCAAACAGCTTGTTGCCTTCTTTCATAAAATGCTTTGGTGTGTTCAATAAAATGCAATGTAATCAGCATTATCAATATGTTTCATAAAATGAATTACTTAATTTTTTTCTATGTGTGATTTTGAACATGTGGCATTCAACGTCATGTCGAGGAAACGACCAAAGCCTCTAAAATTGGAAGAATGTGCAGTAAAAAATGCAAGGAGAAGAGAATCAAAAATTGTAGCTCGTGAAGCAAATGAATTGCAGCCCATATAGCCAGAAATTCCCATGCAATCTAAGAGAGATGTACAATTGTAAAAACAAATGGCATGAATGAAAAAATTTCATGGAAGGAAACAAATGGATCCCCAAGTTGGAGGCACATCATCAACCATAGATGAAGTTCAATGCACATCTCCAGTTAAAGACACACCAGCAACAACATGTGGTCTTTCAAGTACATCGGAAATCACATCTACAGTTGAAGACACACCATCAACAACATTGTGTTTCAAAAGTATATCAGAAAACATGCCTCTATTTGAAGTCACTCCACAAATGACATCTCAAGTTGGAGGTACAACATCGTTTACATGTCAATCTCAAGGTATATCATCAATGTCACCTCCGATTGAAGGTACACAATCTATCCCCAATGTACACTAACAGGATCGAGTGAGCTACACTCTTTTAGAAACTCCAATGCAGGTACATGGAGTATCTATATGCAAAAGATGGCATACTTTTGTTCTTCATGTACACTTCAAGCATGGAATGATTGCGAGTCAACAGAGTGGGTTGACAAATGTTTTGTAAGAAGTCTAACCCCACTTGACACTTATCAACCCCCAACAACTCTACAAATCATGGAGATGCAATCATTTGTTGACTTTGATCATGTATCGGACCTTGTAGAACTAGGTAATATATCTTACTTATAGGTTTTATTTTGATGTTCATTAAATACATCTAACAAGATGAACATATCAATGCAGGGCACGTATATGCAGTGATTGCAGATGAAGACAATGAAGAGGGTACAGATTATTACTTGTGTCATTGTTTAGAGGCCAAAAAGAAATTGGAGGCACCAATTATAGATGAAGAAAACATAGAATATCCTACAGGTTCGGTGGTTGTTACTGGAACATGGCTTAGAAGGTACCTAGTTAAGAATTTTGTAGTTTGGTTGTTTGAGGACTTTGACACGCATCAAAATATTCTTCACTACTCGAACCTTGTCATCGCCACCAACATTCATTTGATCAAATATAAGGGCAAACCTACGAACAAGAACTTGGGGAAAGTGTGTGAGTCTAACCATGAGGCAATACTTGACACAATAAAGAGTAAAGCAGACTTGGATGGTTCCCTGGGTTGATTGGTATGTATGCACATTGAATTTGTAAAGTCATGTTATTAATCATTTCTTTAATTCAAGCATTTAAGTTTTATTGTATAAGGGTTTGCAAAATTGCATCAATGTAGATATGCAAAATGATGGTTATATGTTGCTCTCTATTTGGTGTAGGGGCACAAAGCTTTGATGGTTTTCATTAGGGTGATGAAGTCTTTTTTTGGCTTGGATAAGGTCATATAGACCATTTCTTGATGTAATAAGTCTATTTTAGTGGTTATTAGTGAGTTAGAAGGTTTTAGTTGCAAATTTGCTAAATTAGTGCAAAGTGTCATTTTTCAAATTTGAAGTGCAAGAAATGCATAGTGGGGAAGTTGAACGGTCAAGGAAGGCCAAAGGTCACTTGTGGCATTGGTTTTCAATCAATTCTTGATTAAGGGAGTTGAATATATGTATGTGAATTTCAAATGAAGGAGGGTGTGGAGAAGAGTGGAAGATTTTATACAAGCATTGATCAATAAATGAGTATGAGTATGCAAGTAATACACATACACATAGAGTCCATTATGTTGGGAATAGGTTAGAAAATGATTCTTCTAGCAGGGGAGATCATTTTGGAGTCATGGCATGTAGCCTTGGTTGTGAAAATGTGTGATTTTAAGTGAATTTGAGTGGTTTTAGAGTGTGAATGGATGAAATCCTTTAAGGAAGTTATTTGTGAGAGTCTTTTGAGCATGTACAAACATCATATGGTATTTTTGGGGTGTTGGATGTGAGAGTTAATTGTGGGAAGAGTGGTTTTCAACAAGGCTCCTTGAAAAACCTAGGTTTGGTGGCTTAAGAGTGAGGGTTTAGTGGATTGGTGGCTTGGTGAGCAGTTGGAGCTCTAAAAATTATGAAATCTTAAGGTTGGTAACCTATTTAATTACTATCCATGGTGTTTGACTTGATTTCAAGTGTTTGGGAAGGTGTCTCTTTAGAAAAGAGGCCTAATTGGCCTAGTTGCCCCTTCGGTACAGTGGGATTTTGGAGAATACATTGAAAAACCAATCTCCAAGCATCATGTGACTTTATCACCACTTAAAACACCCTTGTTTAAGCTTGCACATGCTTAATAATCCTTAATATTATGTTTCCCCCAAACTTCACCGACTTTTAGTCTCTAAAACCTCAATTTTCCATTAAAAAATGCACTTCTCTCAACTAAGGCTTCATGCCAAACATACACATGACCTCCCCAATCCTTGAAAACATTAAAACACATCAAACCCCACCAAATCTCACTAAAACCAACTGGTTCTAGCCTCCTTCAAAAAAATATTTGCAATTTGCTACTTCAACCCATGCCTTTTAGGCCTAAATTCACGTATTATATACTTGCTTGTCATTTGAATTCTCATTAATAAAATTATATATTAACTTACATGTTTATCTTATTTTCCTCTTGTAGGAGTAGGTTTTGGAACACTTGAAGGAGTAGGTGTTGAAACACCTCAGGGAGGAGGTGTCGAAACACCTAAAGGAGATAAAGAAAAAGAGATACCTAAAGAGGTATGTGTTTATTTTATTTTGTGTTTGGTAAATATGTTCCTATTACCGACAATTGTATGCTAACTTGTATCAATTTGATGTTTTTGTTCACATATATAGATTGACATTGCAAAATTTGGTATGATTAGTTCTTTAGGAGGGGTATATTCTAGGACTCATGATGGTTTGAAGAGATGTATATATGAGGTAATCAAGATTTCAATTTTGGAGTTCAATTATAATTCAATGTATATTGATTTTGATGTTAATTATTCAATTTTAAATTATATAATATAACTAATCTCAATTGTAGTTTGAATTTTTCTTGTGTAGTTACCTACAAAGCCAAAGAGTGCTTCAAAGAGGCTCCATTTTGATGATCCACTAGTAGTTTAGGATGAGATAGACATTTTGGAATGTATATTTTGAATAGATATCAAGATGGCATATGCCACATTTTGTAAAACTTTGTTTGAGTTGGCGTTGATGCCATTTTTTTATATAGACATACACTTGATTATTGGATAATTTGATATATAGAAGTTGATAATTGAAATAATTTGTTCGTCATGTGCATGTTTAAACTGTTCAAAAATTTAATCTTGAGCAATGGTTAAATATCAATGTATAGTATCATAAAAAAATAATTTGGTTATATTATATATTTGACAATCAAAAATAATGAATAATGGTTAAATTATATCATATATTGCTTAGTTGTATTATGGTTAAATTATATAGTTTAATCAACTTTGAAGACAAGAACAATGGTAAAGTTTAACATTTTAACTTTAAAGTTTAAATACACAAATGTCATTGTCTCACACTACATATTCCATATTGCATTATTATTACATATTGAAATTCATAAAATATCATAGTTTTATGTTGATAAACATGCCAAAGTGATGCAGAGCAGGGTGGAAAACTCTCAACAAACCAGATACCCTTTAATCTTCCTTCCAAACACAAAACACCATTGGATAGTCATGACCAAGGTACATAAGCACTAAATCAACAATCATCTTCCAATGAAACACTCACCAACACTCCAAAACTCAAAACTCTCACTTTTGACAAGTTTCAAGGGGGTTTTATTGAAAACCTTGTTGATGGTGTTTTTATGCACTTCTCAACACAGGCAGTGCATAGGTGCACTACCTCTCTTGAAAGACAATCTCCCACAATCGAATTGCAGAACACTATCCCAAGGTCTCTCAGATGTCAGGTCATGACAGTGCTTAGATACCTCAGTAGTTTGATGTGATTTGCTGGAATCACAAGGCGGTCTTACAGAAAATACAAAGTGTGGATACAAAGCATGGAAGTTGGATCTAGAAATGGAGTTCTTGGGATAAAAGCTATTATGAGTTGGCTGTAGGTTCAAACAGCAATCTTGAACTCCATTTAGTGGTTGGATTTGGCTTTACAATTTGTAATGAACCTTAGCATAGGTCAGTTACAAAAAAAAAGGAAAAAGGGTGAAGGAGAGGAAAAGTTCCTAAGTCTGAAGCTTGCTATGAATAGTGACAATGGAGTTCCTGCAATGGACAATTCCTTAAAACAATATCCCACTTAACCAAGGATTTCACAGTATCATAGAAATTGTGCTATCTTCTAAGGGCTGCAGATATTTCATCCTTCATCCACCACATACATGCATAGATCAAAGATAAATGTTTGGAGCAGCTTTAAAATCTAGTCCAGGCTAACTTTGCATAGCTATCTACCTTCAGCAAACAGCAAAAAGTATGGACTAAGGGATCATCAACAAGGCAAGAATTTTCACAATCACCCAACAACATTCCTAATATTTATCCAAAGAAAGTAAACAGCTAACTTAACAGCCATAAGATCTAAGCTAAACATGTGAAATTGGAGAATGAATCAAATAACATGAGAGAAACCAAGGAAATACACCAAGTCAATGTCTTTTCTTATAAATTTTAGCAGCATGTCTTTACAACAACTCAACTCTCACTTTTGCAAATGAGAGGAGTGCCCTATTTATAGTTTCCAAAAAACTAAATGAATGGCCAAGATTCATTACAATTGTGTGGCCAAGATTCATTACAAAATAGAGTTTCACCTACCCCCAAATAGATTTTAATTTAAAATTACATTTCTATCTCTTCCCTATTTTGTCCTCTTGTGGATGACACTATAGCTCTTTTATCTTGTAGCTGATTGTTGTTTCCTTTGTTGTAGCTACTCTTTAGGGAGGTCTTCTTCTTTGGTTGGGTTGTCCTCTCGCTCCTCGGAAGCTACGTGTTCTATGTACTTGAGGATGATGGCCTGGAGCTTGTCTATTTCAAGGATTTCACATCGCAATGCCTGGTAGCTCCACTCCTTGGCGTTCTCTTCCAGCCTTTTCCAATCTTTGTCATACTTCGAGCCTTGGTCCCTAAATAGCTCTGATTGATCGAAGGCGCAGGCAGCAAAACTAAGAAACTCTGTTGTGATTTCTCTAGCTGTCTCGTCCTTCATTTTCTCCTGGAAGTATGGCTTAATCTTCTCTGTATCCATTTGCACGGTGGGCATATCATAGCATGTCGTCAACTTGAGATATTCGGTGCATTCCGCTCAGATTTCTTTGATCCACTCGATATATGGATTCACTCTGCTCAAAATTTTCTCCAACCTCTCCTTCCGGTTGTCGAGGTCTCTGCGCCACACATCCACTATCCAATGATCTTCCTTTTTCAGATCTAGTTTCTCCTCCCATGTGTTCTCAGGCATCTGAAGGATGGCTTCAATTCTTGGGAGGGTGGAGTCGTATGTTGTAGGGAAATTGGTGCAAAGTCTCTTTGTACTCTCCAGGGACTGGACCAGGTCCAAAAACTTGTTAGCTGTCTGCACAGCCCTACTGATTCCCATGTTTCTGACGTATGTGACTTGTCGGAACCAATCCTCAGTGGTTTTCTCCAAGTTATTCCTTCTCTCCATCTTGTCGATCTGTTCTTTGGAAAGCAACTGCGGTGCAGCTACGGAGGTGGTGGGCAGGTCATCCACTGAGGACCATTTTTGTATGTAGTCTGTTAGGGCAGCAACCTGCGCTTTGAGTTCATCTTTGGAGACCTTGTCCTACTTTATCAGGTGCACCACCATGGCCACTGACTCCTCCAGTTGCCCGACCTTTTGCTCTCTAGTTGTTGTCCCCAAGTCAATGGTGGAGATGTTGTAGCTCACCCCTGCCTGGCCAATAGTTAGCGTTGCAATTTGTGCCACTCAGGAACCAGAAGCATCCATGGTTATCTTGGATCGAACCTTGGGCTTCTTCTCTTTCTTGGTCGTGATCTGGGATCGAGCCAAGATGGCCTCCAATCTCGCCCTTGGGTCCTTTAGCACAGGGGCCATCTTCTCTAGTTGCCTTTCCAACCATTCAGGCATGGCGGACTTATCCTTGGGTGAATCATGGCTACCCTCACCCTTCTCAGTTAAAGGCAATACCTCTGCCTCTTTCTCCTTTTGGGGTTCTCCTTTCTTTTGGGTAGCATCCTCTTCTTCGTCGGAGTCGTGAATAAATATAAGGTGCTTGACAGGTAGTCCGGCTGATGGTTGCTGGATGGGACTTTCTTCTTTCGCTACCTCTTCTTCCTTCTTCTCTTCAATGGCCTCGGCCTCAGGGCTCTTGGTAACATAGGTTTCAGCCTCTGTCAAATCTTTTATTGGTTGCTCTTCTGGCAGCTGCCCTTCTTTATCGTGTGGTGACTCTTCTGCCCCCTCCCCAACATCCTTTAGTTGCTGCGCCAACTCCTCCTCAAGGTCCTCATCGAACGTCTGGATGATTTCCTTAGCACCTGAGCCACCCTCCTTGTCTCCACTCTCGGAAGAGTCTGTCTCCTCTTCCTCATAGACCACCCTGTCAATAGTTCGGTGCTCATACTCGGGGTGCTCATGATATTTGTCAGCCTCCTCCTCGACAAACTTCGAGGCTTCCCATTCTTGCTCCTCCAACTCCTCTGAAATTTTCATTGTGGCTTCCATAGCTGGCGGCCCGGTTGGCGGTTGTGAAGGCTGAGCAGTCACGAGGGCTTGGGCGAGGGTTGCTTGGAGAGCTGGATCCATTAGGATTTGTGAGAGCTTGGGGGAAGGTTTTGCATGTGCTTGGTAAGAGCCTCGGGCATAGCGGCAAGTGGGACAGGCGATGTTATTGTTGCCAGAGGGAGCAAGGTTATTGGCGACATGGCAGTAGAAGAGGAAGGGGGAGTGGTCATGCCAGAAGAGGAGTCAACATTAATTATTGACTCAGCCGGGGGTGAGGGAGCAAGATGGACAGAAATGTCCACCACCGACGGGGAAGAGGCAACCACAGCAAGAGAGGTGGGTGGTGCCACAGGAGGGGCAGGGAGAGGCAAGGGAGGCTGCAATTCTGTCATAGCCACTATCTACTTGAGCCTTTTGGGAGACGAGCCTCCCGTTTCTTTCGTTGTTTGCTCCTTGGGATCTGCAGACTGTGCGGTCTCTATTCCCTTTCTCTTTTGGGACCTAGTGACTGGAGGAGACTTGGAGGTCTCACCAATTGATGTGGTGGTGGAAATGTCCTCTGAGGCACTTGGCTCGCTCTTGAGCCCTTCATAGGTTAGGACTACCCCCTGTCGTTTCAGATGTGCCACTTTTCCATCGATCCACTCCCTGGTGCGAGTTATGATTGGCTGGGTAATGGTGTCTAGGTCATCGACCTCTTGTTCATTCCAATCAATGGAGGGTATTGCCAGGTTGGCAACCGCAGGGTACCTTGGGTGCATAATGGTGGACTCGTCCTCCTCAACCTAGTCCGGTACCGGGAATGGTTGCACTCTTCTCAGGAACAACACCGTCATGCGCATGTAGTGCCTTGCACGTACCTCCTTGTTGTCCTGGCAGTTGGCCCAGAAATCTTCAATGTGGTATTGGTGGGCATATTCCAGTCCTAGGGCCTTCCTGACGTGGCCATGTGGGTCCATCCGCGGGCGAGCAGTGTACCAGTCAAAATGGTAATCCTTGAGCTCCTTCTTAGAATTACTGGCACATTGAGATGTTTGTAGTCAGTACATGCCCTGGCTGAGGGTCATGGGATAGGGGATCCCTGCTACGTGCTTGTTGTCGAAGATTGCCTGGATGTGTTGGAGTTGCCGAGAGAGTGCCAAGAGGATGATCCTGTCATTTGGGTACCGAGGCAATTTGTTCGGCCTTTTCATGAAACATTGGGCCCGGATGTATGTAAACTTAAGAAACTGGATGAACAGGAAGGCGTATTACTTTAGGAGCGCCCGAGCACTGTGGGAGACCCTCCTCTTGAAGTCCCTAGTGATCAATCTGATGATGTGGCCTATGAAGGCGTCATTGACTCTGCAGTACTCCTTTTTGAAATTACAGTATTGGAGCTATGGGTATTTGTCATAGGCCTTAAGCCCTCATTTTTGTCCTTGATCGGGTGCTACAAACAGGCCGCTATATTGTCTATGATCCGCCAGCAAGTAGACGAGGTAGGAGGTCATGTAGAATTTGGAAGTCTTTTTCACATTGATGAACTGCTCATGGAAGCAGTCGCTAATGATGCCTCCCTAGTAGAATGAGACCTTTGTTGTAACATCCTCATTTCCTTGTAGAATCTGCTCAATGTAGTACACCATCCACTCTTGGAAGTAGGCAGCTGTTGGGAGACCTCTGACCCTGCTCAACAAGGTTACCAAGTCGTGGTAATCCTCATAGAAATCGCTTCAAAAGAGTTCTTAGGGAACCTTCGCAGTGCTGCCCCATTTTTCTTTAAGCTAATAGAGGTTGATTGACTTCTTACATCCTCCTGGATTGGCATCCCACGCCGCTTGGAATTCTTCTAGTGTGGGGACCTCCATCTATTAGAACGTGGGGATGTGGAATGTCTTGGTGATCCCTTCTGGCAACATGTCTGCAAGGATGTTCCCTTCCTTGTCCACAATTGTTCTGGTGTCTGTTTGATAGGCTTCTCGACAAGCCATCACTAATTCGGGTGCCACGAGTGAGGGAGGGAAACCAGCAGCCTTGGCAATTCCACTCTTCCGTATTAATCTAGCATTCTTTGTGGTCAGGTTGACTCTGACCCTTTGAGTGAATTCATCAATATTCACTTGGCCAATATTAGTATCTGAAATCTCCTTCCAGTCGGTTGTGACCTTTGAGTGGAGCGGCTCACCCTGGAACTAGTACTTCATTTGGTCTGTCTTCCTTTCCCCAAGGGGTCCTTCCTGACTTTTTTCCCTTTTCTTTTTCGGTGGAGGCCCCTGAAGTTCCTGCAGCCGATTCCATATATTCTGCAAGCAAGGGCAAAGTCAACGCAATAAAATATCAAAAGTGTTCATGTTAGTCCATATTTTGAAAACAACATCTAAATAATCAATCAAGTATATCATAAATCTTATCTCTAGATGTTATCAATCTTCATTTCAAGGCATTTGGACAATCCGGGCCCGGAGAGCCGGACTTCCCTGGCAGGAATGCTATCTGAAGGGAAAATGCAGCCAAAAGCTCCCAGAGACCCTTCTTGGCCAAATTTTAATGTTTTAGGAGGTCCATTATGGAGAAGAGCACAATTTGGGACGTGGGTCGAAGCCGTATTCTGATTTTAGGATCGTTTGGATGGATCTAGGAGGACCCGGAGGTTTCAAGCCGGGAAGTTGTTGACAGACGGTCGTTGGCGACGGTAGACAGCAGGCGGAAATCCGGTGCCAGAAGTCTGAGGACCGGGGCCCGAAGGACAAAAAGGCGGCCGATGTGTGCATCATTTAGGTTTGGCGGCATTCGGCCAGGCGGGGCCCCGCGGCTAGGGCTCCGGTGGGCATAAGTTTATCTTTCAAGTTCAGCGGAAATTGATATACCGGGGCCCGGAAGTCGGAGCACCAAAGGGCCTTGGCCGTTAGCAACAGTGGGCGAGTGATGGACTCCTGAAGACAGAAGTCTGGCAACTAGCGCCCGGAGAGCTTAAGGCACAGCGGGAAGCTCCATTCGGAACGGCAGGTGAGGACCAGAATTCTGAGACATGGGGCCCCGCACGCCGGCAGCCGTGGGGAGTTTCGATGGGAGCACATGGCAGAGGGGAGTTCGGGGCCCGACACCTAGGCGGATGGAGTGAGGATTCCTACATCAGGAGTACAACGGCCTTCTGCGAATGGAAGTCCGGGAGCTGGACTCTAGGGACGCAGCAGACGCGGATGGGAAACAACCAACAAGCGGCGGTGAAAAGGCCAGAGTCTGGGGGTCGGGCGGCATCAGAGTGCTCACCAAAATACCCCGTCGTGGGGAACGGTGGCAAAGGAGGCACGGAGGCCCGAAATCTGGGGCCCGAAGGCGTTAATGAAGTGACAATTTTGTATCGCTAAAGACCAATAACGAGAGCCAGGGCGGAGCTCGGGGTGTAGGAAGCCTGGGGACGAATTTCGTTGGAGATGGCGACAATAGGGCGGAACTCCAGGGACAGAACCCCTAGGTCCGGAGCCTAACGTGACAAAAGGACACCTGCTCAATTTTCAAGTTTGGACGGCGATGGACATTCCGGGGCCTGAAAGCCGGGAGGCAGGAGCACATTCGCAGTTCAAGTGTGGCGAAGTTTAAACGGAAGCCCAGGAAGGGAAACCCGGTGGACCGAGCCCGGTGGGGAGGATTTCTGTCTCGACGAGAGTTTGAAGTTTGAACTTTGATGATGAAGGCAAGGTTCGGACCTGGGTCGAGAAATCGCCCTGTGTGAAGAACAGCCGCACCGCGGAAAAGTCTCTGGTCGGCGGCGAGGGTAATTCTGATAGGTTTGGCAGATTTTCAAGACATGGGTAATGAGTGCAATTTGGTTTTCTACCTGTTTATGCCTCCCTAAGAATTTGTTCATTTATTTAAATCCCTAAAAAATCATGAAAAAGACGTACAAGAGGGCAACCGATTGCCTACCTCGAATACACAGAGCAGGGAGATGTGGGATCTACCGGGGGTTGACGGAGTGAAGTTGACGGTGAAGATCGCGATGTAGTCAAATGCGGTGGGCTCCAGTTGCTATCTTCTCAATTGGCTCCAATCCTGCAGAATGAAAATGACTTCGGTAGGTTGGGCATTTATACCCAAACCGCCACAAATGACTGCAATAAATGCCTGTATGGCTGTGGAAAAGTTGGTGAGATTTGAATTTAGGTCGGCGACGGCGGCGGAGACTTCGGGGCCCGGCGGTGGGGAAGACATGAGGTGACAGCCGCCGTAAGATTTTCGTGTTGGTCGGGTAACAGCAGCGGCGAGCGTCTCGGGGCCCGGAGGGCAGGAAGCTGGCAAGAATCCACAGTCGAGGATGGCGGAACCGTCACGGAGTTCCAGGAATGGAACTCCGGACGGTCGGGCCCGGAAAGTCCCATGGTAGGCGGTTAAAAACAAACCACGGCGGAGAAAACCTAGGTGGGGCCCGAGGAGTGGGAGGCCGCCAGAGGCTCACCGTCGCGGACGACAAGCCCAGGACGGAAGTCCGAAAGCGGACTTCTGTGGCCCGAGGCCCGAAGGGGCAGGCGCCGCCCCGAAAACTTGCAACGAGTTTCAAACGGAGGGCGGCAGGGCAGACCCCGAGGGGTGAGCAAATGCCTGGTGAATGCCGCAAAGGACGGCGATTTCAGAGGGGAAGCCCGAATAGAGAACCCCGGACGCCCGGGCCCGGAGGGGCCCAGGGCCGTTTAGGGCCAAAATGCCAAAGGGATTCCCTGAGCCCCCGGAAGGCAGCAGAAAACCCAAAAGCAGAGGCATGATCAATTTATGATGAAACCTTGGAGCAACATCGACCATCCAGAACATCAAAAAAAGAGGGGCACACAAAACGAGGCAGCCCCAAAAGACCCGACGAGGCGAAAAAAGAGGGTCCCCGTTCCGAATAGGGCGTGTGTGCTAAGGGCAAAACAAACCTCACCTCTAGACCTTTCCTCACTATTTCAATGCCCCCAACACCTTCGAATATGTCTTCCCTTGTTTAATTAACTCTTACAAATTGGTACCCCAAGTTTTTTCCATCACTACCTACTCTTAACCTCCAAATTTCACTCAAAACACACATTCTTGACAACTAGGCATCATGACCAAACCCCCAAATGGACACCCCTACTCTTGAAATCATGCACACATGCCACCTACACCTAATTATGCCATTCCACCGAGTTACAGTAGAATACAATGGGTGGAAAAGACATTTGGTGGAAATTTCCACACTACCCCTGTGGAAAAAGCATGAATTTAGAATTAGGAGGCATAGCTTGAAGTGGCAAATTAAAGCAATAGTTTGGAAGAAGGTTATAACCTAGTTGTTTTAGTGTTATCAAGTGTAGTTTGATGTGATAGAAGGTCTACAAAGGCAGGGATTTGGATATTTGGGCTTGAAGCCCTAGTTAAACAAAGAATGAAAATGGGTGAAATTGAGAAGTTTTAAGAAGGAAATGTGTGAGAAATTTGGGGAAAACATAATTTGAAGGTGAATTAAGTTTTTGGAGGGTGAAATAAGAGTGTTTGAAATCACCTGCACAAACTCAAAAGATAATCACCCAACCTCTACATGTAATATTTTATCAAACCCTAGGGTGAAACCTCATTTTTCCTGCCCTTTTCCATCAAAATCTACAGGGGCAACAACACAAACCCCATAAAACTTATTCCCTTTCACCAAATAAGAACCCTAACATCAAAATTGGTTTCTAAATATGTATTTAGTTTGTGGAAACACAAAGAGATTTAAAAATAGAACACAATCACCCTGTACAGAACCGTACAGTTGAAGGAAACATCATATTTCTGGTAAAAATATAGAAAAATGCAAGGAAACAATGAATTTTATTGATCTTCTTCTAAGTACATGGTACATTTATGCTAGGAATTGTACATTTACACTAGGAATGGTCCTATTTTTCACCCAAACACACAGAATTTCTCTAAGCTACGTTCAACCGAATCGATCCCTTAAGGGTCCAAAGTGCAAAAGGGAAGCAATCTTTGATGGGGTATTACTTGGAAATTGTGGTGCTTAAAAAATAATCATCTAAGCCTACGAGATCACGTTGGGCCCCTCTACAATAACCTCTCTCAGTTTTTGTTATCTCAAAGTAGTTTTCCAGTGGTGTCTAGTTTTCACTTGATGGAAAAAGTGTCAAATACAAGCAGTGCAAAGTTTTAAAGTGGTGCAACTTTCATTCTGCAACTCGTGTGACCAAATAAACTATTCCAACGCATCCAAATAGGTATGTTTATGTTAGGAATGGTCCTCTTTCTCACCCAAATACATGAAGTCACTCCAAGCTACGTTCAACTAGTTCGATCCCTTAAGAGTCCAAAGTGCAAAATGGCTGCAAACTTCAACATGTTACTTGAATACCATGATGCTTAGAAACTTTTCATATGATCCTATAGGATCACATTGGGCCCCTCCACAAAAACCTCCCTCAGTTTTCACTATCTCAAAGTGGTTTTCCTGTGGTGGCAAATTTTTACTTAGGGAAAAAGTTGTCAAATGCAAGTAGTTAAAAGTTGCAAAGTGGTGCAACTTTCGTCCCACAACTCGTGTGACCAAACAGACTATTCCAATAAGCATTTTTATTCTATGCATGGTCCTCTTTCACACCCAAACACGCAGAATCAGTCCAAGCTATGTTCAACTGGATCAATCCTTTAAGAGTCCAAAGTGCAAAATGGCTGCAAACTTCAGCATGTTGTTACTCAGATACGATGGTGCTTATAAAATTATCGTCTAATCCTATAGGATCGCATTGGGCCCCTCTACAAAAACCTCTCTCGATTTTCGCTATCTCATAGTGGTTTTCCTGTGGTAGCAAATTTTCACTTGGGGAAAAAGTTGTCAAATGCAAGTAGTTGAAAGTTGCAAAGTGATGCAACTTTCATTTTGCAACTCGTGTGACCAAACGAACTGTTCCAATGTGTCTGAATAGGTATGTTTACACTAGGCATGGTCCTCTTTCACACCTTAACATGCAGAATCACTCTGGGCTACTTTCAACCGGATCGATCCCTTAAGAGTCCAAAGTGCAAAATGGCTAAAAACTTCAACATGTTGTTACTCGGATACCATGACACTTAGAAACTTCTCATCTAATCCTATAAGATCATGTTGGGCCCCTCTACAAAAACCTCTCTATTTTTTCTATCTTGGAGTGGTTTTTCCGTGATGGAAGATTTTCACTTGGGGAAAAAGTTGTCAAATGCAAGTAGTTGAAAGTTGCAAAGTGGTGCAACTTTCGTTCTACAACTCGTGTGACCAAACAGACTGTTCCAATGTGTCCGAATAGGTATGTTTATGCTAGGTATGGTCCTCTTTCACACCCAAACACGCGGAATCGCTCCAAGCTATGTTCAACCAGATCAATCCCTTAAGAGTCCAAGTGCAAAATGGCTGCAAACTTTAGCATGTTGTTATTTGGGTACTGTGATGCTTACAAACTTCTCGTCTAATCCTATAGGATCGCGTTGGGTCTCTCTGTAAAAACCTCTCTCAATTTTTTCTATCTCAAAGTGGTTTTCCCATGGTGGTGGATTTTCACTTGGGGGAAAAGTTGTCAAATACAAGTAATTGAAAGTTGCAAAGTGGTGCAACTTTTGTTATGCAACCCGCGTGACCAAAGAGATTGTTCCAATGCATCTGAATAGGCATGTTTATGTTAGACATAGTCCTCTTTCACACCCAAACACACGGAATCGCTTCGAGCTACGCTCAATTGAATCGATCCCTTAAGAGTCCAAAGTGCAAAATTGTTGCAAACTTCAGCATGTTCTTACTCGGATATCGTGATGTTTAGAAACTTCTTGTCTAATACTATGGGATTGCATTGGGCCCTTTATAAAAACCTCTCTCAATTTTCGCTATCTTGGAGTGGTTTTCCCATGGTGGCAGATTTTCACTTGGGAAAAAAGTTGTTAAATGCAAGTAGTTGAAAGTTGCAAAGTGGTGCAAATTTCGTTCTACAACTCATGTGACCAAACAGACTATTCCAACGTGTCTGAATAGGTATGTTTACGGTAGGCATAGTCCTCTTTCCCACCCAAACATGCAAAATCGCTTCGAGCTATTCTCAACCGAATTGATCCCTTGAGAGTCCAAAGTGCAAAATGGCTATAAACTTCATCATGTTGTTACTCGGATACCATGACACTTAGAAACTTCTCGTCTAATCCTACAAGATCATGTTAGGCCCCTTTACAAAAAATTTTCTTAGTTTTCGCTATCTCGGAGTGGTTTTCTTGTGGTGGTAGTTTTTCACTTGGGGAAAAAGTTGTCAAATGCAAGTAGTTGAAAGTTGCAAAGTGGTGTAACTTTCATTCTGCACTCATGTGACCAAACATACTATTCCAACACATCCGTATAGGTATTTTTATGGTAGGAATGGTCCTCTTTCACACCCAAACACGCAGAATTGTTCTGAGCTACGTTCAACTGGATCGATCCCTTAAGAGTTCAAAGTGCAAAATGGCTGCAAACTTCAACATGTTGTTACTCAAATACCATGATGCTTAGAAACTTCTCATCTAATCCTATAGGATCATGTTGGGCCCCTCTACAAAAACCTCTCTCTTTTTTTGCTATCTTGGGGTGGTTTTCCCATGGTGGCAGATTTTCACTTGATGAAAAAAGTGTTAAATGCAAGCAGTGCAAAGTTGCAAAGTGGTGCAAATTTTGTTCTGCAACTCGTGTGACCAAAAATATTGTTCCAAATAGGTATGTTTACACTAGTAATGGTCATCTTTTGCACCTAAACACGTGGAATCGCTATGAGCTACATTCAATCGGATCGATCCCTTAAGAGTCTAAAGTGTAGAATGGCTGCAAATTTTAGCATGTTGTTAATCGGATACCGTTATGCTTAGAAAATATGGGATCACATTGGGTTCCTCTACAAAAAAATCTCTCAGTTTTTCTATCTTAGAGTGGTTTTCTCGTGGTGGGGGATTTTCACTTGATGGAAAAAATGTCAAATACAAGTAGTTCAAAGTTGCAAAGTGGTGCAACTTTCATTCTACAACTCGTGTGACCAAACGCACTATTCTAACACATCCAAGTGGGTACATTTATGCTAGGCATGGTCCTCTTTCACAATGAAACACATGGAATCACTCTAAGTTACATTCAACCAACAAAATCCCTTAAGAGTCCAAAGTGCAAAATAGTTGCAAACTTCAGCATGCTAGTATTCGGACACCGTGATGGTTAGAAACTTCTTGTTTTAGCCTATGGGATTGTGTTGGGGTCCCTCTACAATAACCTCTCTCAATTTTTTCTATTTTGGATGCCTTTTCCCGTGGTGGCAAATTTTTTGCTTGGAAAAAAAGTGGTCAAATGCAAGTAGTTGAGTGTGTAAAAATAACTTTTTAGCCATTCCACCCATTGTATCCTACTGTAATTTGGTGGAATGGAATTATTATGGGTAGGGAACATATTTACATGGTTTCTAGAGCAGGGGAGGTGAGTTGAGTGGTTTGGTGTGATGCCCTAGTTAGCAATTTGATGAGTTTTGTTGAAATTGAGAGGTTTAAGAGTGGAAATGGTTGAAATCCTTCAGTGCATCAGTTTGTGAGGGACTTTTAAGCATGTGCAGGTTCTTTTAAGCATGTTTGATGCTTTGGCAAGGTGTTATGAGTTATGGGAATAGGGTTTTCAATAAACCCACCCTAAACTTGCTAAAAAGGAGGGCTTTATAAAAGTGGGCTTAAAGGAGCAGTTCTCAAGTTAAAGATTGTGAATTTGGAGGTTTTTTCATCTAGTAAATGACTTTCTATAGTTATTTGGGATGGGAAGATAGTTTGGAGTATAGTTGCTTTAAAAATTTGGCCTAATTGGCCAATCGGGTATATCTCCTTGGTGTGGTCCTTTCAAATCAGGACCATCAGGGTTTCAAACACCCATCAAGGTACTCAACAACATACCACAGCCATTCAATAGGTTACTTTGATACAACTCTCTCAAATCAAGCTTTTAACACCAACTAGACCTCAAATTAGGTCACTTTTACAAAGGGACTCTACCTTAAACTTTCCCTTTCACTCAAAATTCAATTGGGTAGCTCTCTATAGGTTACCAAACCAAAGATTCCACATTTTTTTCTTAGACATCCACCCTCCAATATACTTAAACTCAAAACCATCTTTTATAGCCAAAAATCAAGGGTTTTAATGGAAATCACATTTCCATACCTCAATCAAACTTTCCACCACCTCAAACCAATCTAAAAACCTCTTCACATACTCAATTCAACAAGAAAAAATGTTGCCCCAACCTATTTCACTCATTACCATATCAAAACCTCTCTTTTCCACTTGGAAGACACAATTTTCCACTCTAGGGCTTCATGCCCAACACATTTCCAAGCCTCCCCTGCACTCTCTCAACATTCCCTCACTTATTTATTGATGTTGCAGTCCCATTCCACAAGTTACAAGATCCCAAAAAAGTGGAATGGGTCAATTTTACATTTTAAAGGCTACAAACCCTCAAAATAGGGTATAAAACTAGTCACAAAGAATTTTCTCAAACTTACACCAAATCCACTATTGGATGCTCAAATAAAATGAAATAAGTGGAAAAATCACACCTTAAAATGAATTAAAAATACATCTAGAACATTATATAGTTTTACAAGTCGTACAATCAGTTCAAACTCAAAAAATACAAAAAAGTGGAGAAAAACAGAGTATTATTAATGTTCCAATCTTCCAAATCTTCAAAAATCCAACTTACATCGATGGTTTCCATCTTATTTATGATTTTTCCCTCCAAAATAGTTTTCCTAACACCTACAACTACCTTTTGAAATTCTATGACCGTTTGCCTTCCCTAAAAATGTAATTTTGCAACTTTTTAGCAAATTTACATATTTTTTTCAATATTTTGCACTTTTTGCAAACTTGACCTTCTAAACATCTAGCTATCAACTAAAATGACGCATTACAATAGAAAATGGTCTCATTTACCTTATTTTAGACAAAATACCTCAAAACCTAAAGCCTACTCCTCAAAACCTTGAATTGACAACTTCTATTCAACGGTGCTCCTATACCAAAAAATGTGGTAGCATAGAAAAGGAATTGAACTCTTTGAAAAAATGCCTCAAAAAAATGAGGTCTCATGGTGATGGAATGCCATGACAATTAAAAGCAATTTTATTTTCATGGCATTCCATCACCTTGAGACCACATTTCTTTTAGGCATCTTTTCAAATAGTTCACTACCTTGTCTATGGATTGTCATGGCATTCCATCACCACATTTATTTGATGCATTTTTTCAAATAGTTCATTGCCGTGTCTATGCTATTGCTTACTATTATGCTTTTGATAGATTTTTTCCAACCATCCATAGCTTGTTTGAAAGCACTTGTTTTAGGCTTTTAGCCATAGCAACAAGGCAGTGAGTTGTTTGACAAGATGCTTTGGTAGAGATGTATGAAAATGTGGTAACATAGACAAGGCAATGAACTATTTGAAAAAATACCTCAAATAAATCTGGTCTCATAGAATGCCACGATAAGGAAATACAATTGGCAGCTACTCCTAGTTATTAGTTATGCAATGTGAAGTAATACTTTGACTTTGAAAGATGTGCAACATGCAATGTAATCAACGATTTGAATATAAACTAGAAAAATCTATTTTTTACAATTCATTAGTTAAAAACTTTATTTACACCGAAGGCGTATCCTATTTGAAAGTGTCGAAGCTAATTTTTATAACCTACGGTGTAAAGCAGTCGGGAGACAATTACTTTGATCACATCCGTTCACATCTTTTGTCTCTAAAGCGGTCTATCTACTTCTCATTAATAATCATTAATAATTAATTTTTATAACCTACGGTGTAAAGTAGTCGGGAGACGATTACTTTGATCACATCCGTTCACATCCTTTGTCTCTGAAGCGGTCTATCTACTTCTCATTAATACTATAAAAAATTAATGACTATGACATATTGCAGTCGATGGACATAAATCTGATTATAGGAGGAGTGAATCAGATTCAGGAGTAAATGTAGTCTTCAAGTGGTGGAGAAAAACTGATTGTAGGTGACAGTCAATCCTTATCATGTTTCCAAATCTGATTGTATACTGTGAGAAATTATGAAAGGAATGGATAATAAATATCAATCATTTTTTCATGCTTCCCTGGTGAAAATATGACCAATTTGAAGAAGCTTAATCAAAGATGAGGATAAAGTTGGTTCGTTCCATGCCATGGTGATAGTTTTTGTGCAAATATATTGGGTACAGGGCCATTTTTAAGACAAATAGTAAATCTTGTTGGAAAATAAAAACTGATGCATTATGTCTATTAATTTATCGATAAACACAGAGACCATTGATTTTGAATTATAAAATAGAAATCTGATTATGCTTTGATGGATGTCCATGTGGTGTTCTAAAGTTCTGATTTTAGCACAGGCTGGGAGCATGCTACCAAAGCTTATGGAGTCTAGATTTAATCTTGCCAAATGCTCTCTGAGGTATCTTCTCTTTGATGTATTTTGTCAAACAGTTCACATGCCTTGTGGTAAACATGAGAAATCCTCATCATCCTATATGCGAGGTAAAAATGGTTGCCATTTGGTGGCTGCTTATATGAGAGATCGGTTATGGTAGTAAATTGGATAGCGTCATGTCTACGAGACCATCACTGCAATGAGAAACTATATTATGATCGAGTCTGGGCTGATTTTTCTTTATTTTTTTTTCTTTGGAAGAAAAACATGTAAAAGCATAGTACTAAATATGGTATACTGTGTAAAGATTGAACTATCATGTAATAGCTACAAATAATTTCATGGATGAGCCTAATCCATAAGGTATCTAGTGGCAAAAGGATCAGTTTTGGAGCGCACCCCCTCTTTTCCTAGCCACGGAATTTCAACTACCACGTCTTGCCTAGCGTCCAGTGAGGGGGTCATGTAAGCACACACATTGGCATTCTCCTTCAAGATCTCCTTCGTAGATACATGTACCTCTTCTTCATCATGCTTCTGAAATGGTAAGATTAAAAATAACCAACGTATTATAGAATGGAAGAATGGGAGAGAGCATTCACTTGGTTTTACCATCACAAAAATTGCTTGGAATTTTGTGTAAACACTCAAAGATCTTTGAAAAAGAAGAAAAACTGCAAACCCTTGCAGGGCTGGAATTAGTCGGTAAGTTCTTTTTGTGTTCTTTGATTTTTCTTTGAGGATAAATATTTTTCAAACATCATAGTTGTGAATGCCCTGATATTCTTGTATGCAAAATGTGGAAGCATACACAAGGCATGCAAACTATTTGACAAAATGCCTCAAAGTGCATTTGGCAAGAGTAAATCCAGACTCCACAAGCTCTGGTAGCATGCTCCCAGCCTATGCTAAAATCAAAACTTTAGAACGATGCATGGACATCCATCAAAGCATAATCAGAAGGGCTCAGGGCAGCTCTACATGTTTCCTTTATAAACTAACTACTTGGCAACATCCAAATGAATAATTTCAAGCTAGCTAAATTAAATTATACTTTTTATTTTGTCCCATTGGATAGGATCTTAGTTTCTGGTGGTGTATGTGGAACCCTTCCATGGATGGCTCCTGAGTTATTGAATAGCAACAACAATATGGTTTCTGAAAAGCTGGGAATGACCAAATGCTTCTCTCTAGTTGTATGAGATGACAATAAATTTCTTCACACCTAATCTAGTCTGAAGCTTTGTGTTTTAGGCAGATGGAATAGTAACGTGGGAGATGCTCATTGGAGAGGAGCCTCATGCCAATATGCATTATGGAGCAATCATTAGTATGTTATCCTTTGTAGCTCATTGTAATGATTACCCTGGTTCAGGCAACGGGGAAATTAGTATCATATTATCTACAATATTGTAAAGTAGAAGTAACAAAATTCATGGGTTTGTAAACAGCCAAGCTTGGAACGAACGCTTTATCTAAACCATTCCTAGTGCTTCTATTGCCAACTCTATTCCTTTCACTGCCAATAGGACCTCTTCCCTCAACCTTCTATGGCCGACTAAAACCAAGAGACTGAGAAAAGAACTATTCGAACAACATCCTTCACTTCGAAAGGGAAACACCTACTAATCTTGTTCACCCTGGGCGCACTAGCAACCCTAGGAACCTTTGAATCGTAGTAAAAAGCTTTATCATATGGAGGTCACTTATGGAGAATTGTTGGTCAAATGACCCTTTTGCAACACCTAATTTTATAGAGATTACTAGTGGATTGAGGTCAATGGCAACCTCACTTCATTCCAAAGGACAGGGTCATCAAGCTCATGTTCAAGTACATCCACATAATTAGGCTTAGAAAGTGTCTAGATTTCAAGATTTTGTCAATGGCATGTTATGTTCTTTTTGATGGTTTTATGTTGATTGTAAATGTTGTTCTAATCAGGATGTGATTTAACATCCCTACACAATTTCCATTCCTTATCCTATAGAGAGAACATAACATTACTTGGTAGATTCAATAATAGTATAGAAGGACTCGCAAAGATAATCCCTCCTTTTAACAGATTTATTTTAGTGTGTATATATTACCTCTAGTTTGAACTATCATTGGTATAGGATACCAAGAGAACTTTATATTACACATAATTTGGGTGAATATTTGTAGTGGTATAGTAGTCATATCTAATAGTTGTTTGTTTATGTTGTTCTCATGAATTTGAGCATGTGGAAGAATAATGCTTCCCGAAACATAATTTTGATCTTTTTGAAGGCATTTACTATCTATTTTAAATCAATATTTTGAGTTTTTCATTTTCAGATTCTTATAGAAACATTGAGGTTTCTTTTTGTTCAAATGAAGTTTGACGCAAGTGATGATTTAAATCTAGATGCTTTTACTGGAGAGCAAGATACAAAATTTTTATTGTAATTTGTATTTACTTTTAGTATTACTATTTACTATTTTTTTGTAATGATTTGAGAGATATGATATAAAATTGAATTATCAATTATCTTTATCATTACTAAATATCATTGTATCAAATATAAATTGTATTTTCAATTCTTTATAGTGCATGTATTAGAATAAGTATCATTTTTATTTTAAATTATGTATAGTGTATATCTATTTTTTGCATATATATTTGAACCCATGCTTGAGATTTTTTTTTGGGCATACTATCCTAAACATGAATTCATTCTCATACCAGAACTGGCAACTTAGTTGTTATTTGATACTCATTATAGTTCTACTAAGAATCTAATAGAGGCGTATCATAGATATGAAAAAATATACATTGATTATAGCAACAAAGAAGGGAATTTTAATGGCTTCTTTCAAGCATAGATTAAAAAAATTAAGCATTTTTATTCCCCTGGCTGCCATCGCAGTATGGAAATCTAAAGGAAGATTGAAATCACTCAATAATAGCTTTCTCCATGGCCAATCAAAGTGATACAAAGACTACTTTGACCTAATTCAAGAATTTGAAGATTGAAAATTGGAACTGCATTTCAATTTCTCATATGAAATATAAGTTATCTACTACTAAAATAATTAATCTATACATGAGTAACTTCCTCCTCAAATAGTCTGGCCAGCCCAAAATTTGTTTTGTAGGGTTGAGGTTTTTATCCGAAAGAATGTTCGTAGATTTAATGTCCCTGTGCATAATTTTTATGACTGATTTCTCATGAAGATATGCAAGTCCATAGGAAACTCCTAGAAAAAATCTATACCAAGAAAAATCAAGCATGATGGACCATCGTGGAATCTAACACCCTAGAACATCCTCACTACTCTGTCCTATGAAGATTTGAGACACTTAGACCTTATTTTCCTATCATACTTCCCCATATGGCTGCTACAAGTTTAGATACAACAAATTACACATACACAACCACATTATTCTGCTTGATAGATCACTTACACCTTTTGTTAAAAATAATTAGGGCTATTGCCATTTTGGATCCCATTTGGGTTAAGGTGTATTTCCATTCACTCACATTATAATGAATTGGGCATGTACCAACAAGACATTTCGGTAGGATTTGAATTCATCTAATACTCCTCAGAACACCTACCTCTTCTCCCCATTGAATTTCTAAGTGTTTGGACATTCCTTAGAACCTCTGCCTTGGTAAGGAACAACCTTCATGTGTTTGATTCATCCATTTTAGGTCCTTTGTGTGACATTTTTTACTTCACATCTCTTTGTATTCTGGATTTACTCTCTGTTACACAGATGGAAGAGAACAAAAAAAAGCAATGCACAACATTGAACTCAAAAAAAGTTGAAAGTTATGAAAAAAATCACCTCTAGCCATTTGGTAGTAGTAGCATACTGTAGAGTAATGGCCAAAACCCCATAATATATCAAAGCCTCACCAAAACTTGGTTCATTCTAAAACCATCATCTCCTTTAAGATTCAAAATCTTTTGCAAGAAGTAGACATCCATATTCTACAATTTTGACCAAAATATGAGAAACAATTAAGGAAAAAGAGCTTGCCACATACAGACAAAAATTTGCTTGACCATTCCTTTTATTTTCTTCATCAATAAAAATTCATTAATTTACTCAACTAAATGCTTTCTAAAAGAACCATAACCTCAAATTGATAATCTAATCCTTGGCAAGACAACACTGTTATAAGTGCTCATCTAATGCCAAATGTTATAAGTGCTTATCTAATGCCAAGTATAAAAAATAGAGTTGTTGGGGAAAAAAATGGTGTAAAATATTTTTAATATCAACTCTATTAATTTTCATATATATTTTATATATATGTAATATTATATAAAATAATAAATATATGTTTTAATTTGTTTTATATAAGATATTTATTAAATTGTACTATATATTAGATATATTAATTATATTCTATTATATAAGATATATATCAATTATATGTATGTATGTATAAAAAATACATTAATTATTACTTGTAATAATTTTATGTTTGTATTTAATATTTTTTATTATAAAATATAATATATAATAATAAGTATATAAGGTTGTGTAGCTGGGATTTTTGAATTGACATGCAGTCAACTACATTTCATGTCATTCTCATCACTGCCTCTTTCAACACCCACTCGCAAATATTATTAAAGGCACAACAGGGAATATGAAGAAATTTGTCAAATCACCATACAATATTTAATGCCATAGCCTTTTGTACTAAACAATGAGATCTTGTATATTATGATCTAATTATGATAATTGAATTCTATGTCCCATTGTTTATTGACATGATCGATTAATGGAGGAAGCTGAAATATTTGCATGCAATTGTGAAAAAAACTCAGGCTTTTTCCAGTGGGAACTCTTTTCACTGTGCTGTCGATCCAATATTTTCTTACCAAACCGAGACTACTTACAAAGTGCGAGCAATTAGATATGTGATTGGCAAAATAATAGGAACACAGGTTTACATTTTCTTTTTTGTGAGCCCGTCTAGGCAGCTGACCTAGTTGGTCAAGCCTGCACTCAAGTAACTATGAAATCCACTGCATGCTCCGACCTGTAATCATCCAAGGTTTGGTGTACTCCAATTAAATCAAGGGCAAGTCCAATTGAAAAGAAGAAATAAATCTGTGATTCTCAACTAATTAGCCACATGTAGAGATCTCATAAGCTTCAACAATTGTTTGTTTAGAAAACTTGAGGTGCTCTAGTATTGGCTCAAATGAAGTTAATTTATAAATGAGGACCTCATTTGGAGCTTATTTTTCCAATTGTGTTTATATCATTTCTAGCTATCATTTCTCTATTGAATCCTTTATTACACAAACATTATTTTTAAAATGACCAACCACCTCATATACTACACAAACATATGAAAAAATATAGACCAATAATTTCCCTAATACTTCCACATCTCTTCGGCGTACCCATTGCACACCAAGGTGCAATTGCTAGTTTTATTTTCTCTCTATATCTCTATATGCTATGGAAATACCTTTCAATTTCAAAAAAAATAGTTTTTATCTCTTCTACAATTTTTTACGTTTTTTTAAATATGATTTTTTCCCCATTTTTTCAAAAACTCTTATACTTTTGGTTTGTCGATTTTTTTCCCAAAAGATTTTTGTTGCTATGCATTGGAAGCATGAAGCATACACATGAATACATGAAATATACGTGAAGTATACATGTGAATAAGTGAAGCATACGTGTGAATAAGTGAGGTACAAGTAATTGAAGCATTCCAAAGGATACAAACCACCAGGAATGGAGCTTATTTACACAATACACTTTAGATGGGGCTTATTGAGCAATCAAGAGTAATTAATTAAGCATTAGATGTAAACAAAATCCATGCATACAACATTCAATCATACAATTTACACGATACGCATGATAACATCATTCAAGAATGGCAGTAGCAAAATAATATTTTCTTTAATAAAAAAAGTTATAAGGCTATACAATGCTATATATTGATATAAGTATATACAATATATCCAAAAAAGCCATACATGCTTAGTACAAAGGAACCATATGGACATAAAATGTCATGTATATATCGATAGTACAAAACATATGTTCCAAAATGCCACATAGGCATACAACAAACAACCCTAATACATAGTCATTTCCCTCTAGGGGAAGGAAATAGATCCCGCATTGCCTTCGAAATTCAGCTTGATAGAGTGAATGTTGGTTCTCTTGTCTTTCAAATGCGCTCGCTAGTCCTCATCTCTTCACTCTGGACCTTCAACTAATACAATAAAAAGTAAAGATGTTAATATATAGAAATTGAATTATGGAATGACATATAACAAAATATAATCACTTATTGCATACATATAGTCATCATGCACATTTACAGCATTACCATGTCCACGATCTGGAGTGACAACCACCTATAGCAACCATCAAGATAGAAATTAAACTACATAAAAGTATCATGAAAATTTTCTATAATAGACCATAAAAGAGTAAATATAATGTTAAATCGACTAATCTATTGCATACATCTCTTAATGGATCAGAACTGGCTATTGTTGCAGTAAATCCATGGTCCATCATGCCACCAACATCACCAGGGTTGTCTAATGTCATCAACTACAAATGAAACAACATATCTAACATCAATATAAAGAAGTTCAGGTAGTCCCTTTATAACTATCATAAATGAAAGAGTAAACGGTTGGCCTCAGTTGAGACTACAATATAGTGCTTATAGATCACATAATGGTGAAAGTACTAAGTCCACTAAGATAGACCAAACTCTTGCAAATGCCAAAGTTCAGTGCTCATTGAGATTCGTATTGCATATGCTAATGAACTAATGTTAATGAGGGATGTTTTCAACATAGTGATAATGCCACAATGAAGTTCACATGAATGAAGTGAAGATTACTATATTACTAGCAGCTTTCAAAGGGATAATGGAGCATACGATGAATTATGATGTGTCTAGGGTCTTACTATAGCACATGAAGTTGGTTGTTGAGGTGTGCAACAGTAATGGAGAAGACCACTTTGGTCAATACTAAGTGGAAGCAAATTTATTTCTTCTAACGATGTATAGGATAAAATTTAGATGGAGGTGCTATAGCATAGACAGGATAAAGAGACAAGACCAACAAGGGATAATGGAACATATACTAAAATAATAGAAGGTATAATGGGATGGGATTCGAATGTGATAATGGACTATGGGATGTACTAGAATAGATTAATGGGATGGGATAGGATGGGATAAAAAAATATAGCGTGAACTATTAGAGGTTAATGGGATGGGATTAGGAAGGAATAAAGGAACATAGTGTGAATTAGGGAAAGATAATGGGACAAGACCAAGAGGGGATAATGGAACATAAGGTGAAATAAGAGAGGGTAATGGGATGGGAATAGAAGGGATTAATGGAACATAGGATGGATAGTATAGATTGATGGTATGGGCTAGGATGGGATAACAAAATATAGGGTGGACAATTAGAGGTTAATGGGATGCGATTAGTAGGAAATAATGCAACATAGGGTGAATTAGGAGGTGTCTAGGGTTTCACTATAGTACATGAAGTGTGAACTTGACATGTGTGTAGCAATAATAGAGAAGATTTATCTAGGATGAAATGTGGATAAAGATGGTATAACATAGAATGGATAAAGGAACATAGGGTGGAACATAGGGGATCATGGAACATCTAGGGTGAAATAATAATGGGTACAATAAGATGGGATTAGAAGGGCATAATGACACATAGCATGGAGTAGAAGATATTGGTGGGATGGGCTAGGAGGGGATCATGGAAAATAGGGTGAACTATTAAATGTTAATGGGATGGTATTATAAAGGAATAAATGAAAAAAAAGTGAATTAGGAGAAGATAATGCGACATGATCAAGGAATACAAATGCAATGTTTGTGTTTCTCATCAATTTTTTAGATTTGTATACACAAAATTATGAAAACTAGCTAACATTGTTTTACAACACCATTAATGAATAAAGGCTACCTGAGTGAAAGTTGTTTGAGGAAATGAATCGCGATGTGTGGAGGTTAAAGGTCCACCAGGAAACTGTTTGAAATCCAAAGCATTTTATGAGACAAACATTCAAATATAACATTCAACTGTTCAAATACAATAATAATATCTTTAATACTAGTTTCATACCTATGGACTCATCGTCGAGAATGAATTGGGGTTTGTAGGAATGGAGCACGTCTCATGAATAGTCTGACCCTAAAATTTCATCATATCAAAATTCTACTAATTTAGTTATTCTTAAATTTCAAAATATAATTTAATAAACAACATTAAATGAACTTGCTGAATTTTACCTAAGTGTCAATATTGAATGTATCATTCAACAAATCATTTGTGAAATCCATCACCTCTGCAGCTAATGTAGGTTGTGTAGTTGCATCACAAGAACTTTGATAATCGTACCTACAAACAACCCCACAAGTGCCACAATGGTGGGGTGGAGCTTGAGGCCTACACGTCTCCTCCACATCAGGCTCTACTAGAGGCCTCGCACACTATAAAATAGTCTGGGTGGGTGATTCAATCAACTCTAGTGTGTCCACCTCTACACTATCCTTAATAATGGAAGGAACATCAACATGCTCCACCATGGGTCTAGCCAAGGGTCTCGGTGCCAACTATGGATTACATCATGCAACAGTTCTAACATGTGTGGAGCCCCCACCTCTACCCTGAAAGTCTAAGATGTCAAAATAGTTTGAAATTTTATTGAGGACAAACTCACAATAGAGTTTCCTCAAAAATTATTGCAATACCTCATGGTTATTGCATGGAGGTTGGTCAAATACCATCCACCAGTGCTCCCAAAATTTATTTTTAATTAACTCATGGTGGCACCAATAGATGGGGAACCTCTTGCATGCATGAGACAAAGGTGCATTGGTTCTCGGGTCTATAAATAGGGCACACAAGTCGGATTTGCTAATTTTTTTGTTTTTTGACATCTACATATGAAAAACCATTAGCATAAAATCATCTCATCTCATGCCTCTTATTTAACCAAAAATTTATTTTTTGGCTCATTTCTCCTACATGAGTTACAATTGACTTCAATGATTCAGTAATCCCTCTCCTATAAGGGTGGGTTTTGGCATGCTCAATTAATCTTCCAATTAATTGTTCAATGTCTCTTTTATTGTTTTCAATTTGATTTGGAATATTTTCTTGTGTTCCTTGAGGATTCCTATGAATTGATGGGGGGTTTTCAAGTTGTTCTTGTATAGGAGGCTCTTTGTGAGGGGGTGATTGTGAATTATCAATGTTTCGTGGTGGAGATTCATTCCCTGAGAATTAGAACAAAGATTTATTATAAAAACCTATTTCATTCTAAATTCTAAATCAAATTTGAAATAAATAAAATAAAAATACATACCTCTTCACAATCTTCGACCTCTCTAACATGTTGGTGGCATCCTTGTGAAAAATTGCAAGCTAAGGATGCAAAAAATGGATAATATTTCATGAGCACAAGTTGCAAACCTCAAATCCTCCAAGCCAAGCCGCAGGTTGAAGTGAAATGAGGGTTTGAAACACATTTTTTGGTTTTATTTTACTTTTTACATTTGGCATGCACCAAATGGCCAATTTCAGCCTTCTTTTGCAAATTTCTCCAATTTGGCACCAAAATTGTGTCACAAATTGGTGCACTTACCCGTATATTTACAATAGACATGTCTTTGAAGAATAAAAATTTTCATATCCTAATTGAGGTGATTCATCAACAGTGGTGAATTCCCTATCAAGGAAGGCTTCTGAAAACTAGCACTTGAATTATTTGTTGGCACATATATTGTCTCTTTTTCATAATTTTTCTTCCTTTGAAATTATGATCAATTGCTATAGGGAACTAGCTAAAATCTTGGTGGATGCACTTTCTAATAGGAAATTTATTAGGGTTGAATATTGTATAGGATTGATGGTTTAGGGTATTGGGTTGAGGGTATACTACGGTTGAGGGATTAGGGTTGAGAGTAGAGGGTAGAATGTTTAAGGGTTTAGGGTTTAAGGGTTTAGGGTTGATGGTTAAGGGTTGAGGGTGGAGCATTTATGGTATAGGTTTGAGGGTATATGGTTGAAGGATTAAGGTTGAGGGTCCAATGTATAGGGTAGAGGGTATAGGGGTTGAGGGTTTAGGGTTTAAGGTTGAGGGTTGAGGGTTGAGGGATCTTTTGATGCAAGTGAAATGTAGGAAAGCTATTGAAAGCCAATGAATATTGGGGAAGGATTTTTTGTTCTAACACCCCTAATCCCTCAACCATATACCCTCAACCCTCTACCCTCAACCTTAAACCCTCAACCCAATTCAATCCTTAAACCCTCTACCCTCTACCCTCTACCCTCTACCCTATACATTAAACCCTCAACCCTCAATTCTCAACCCTCAACCCTTAATCTAGCCTCGGCCCTCAATCGGCCTTAAACCCTAAACCCTCAACCCCTATACCCTCTACCCTCTACATTAATGGAACCTCAACCCTAATCTTTCAACCATGTATCCTCAAACCTAGCTATATATACCTTATACCCTCAACCCAATACCCTAAATCGTACTTGAACCCTCTACCCTCTACCCTCTACCCTCTACCCTCTACCCTCTACCCTCTACCCTCAACTTGATACCCTCTACCCTCGACCCTAATCCCTCAACCCTTAAACCCTTAAACCCAAGTAAACTATCTACCCTAATCCCTCAACCCTCAACCCTTAATCCCTCAACCCTTAAACCCTCTACCCTCTACCCTCAACCCTCAACCCTTAAACCCTAATCCCTCAACTCATATACCCTCTACCCTATACATTGTACGCTCAACCCTAATCCTTGAACCATATACCCTCAACCCTATACCCTCAACCTTAAACCCTCAACCCTCACCCCTTAAACCCTAAACCCTTACACCCTCTACCCTATATGTCCCTAGTGTACCCTATATACATTAAACCACCTCAACCCTTAATTCTCAACCCTCAACCCTTAATCTACAAAAATTATTGTGGTAAAGGAGAAATTTTCTTTGTTTATGATTATCTGGAGGAATAAATGGGTATATACAAAGGGAATTTTGGTGATAGTATGGATCTTGTTACACAAATTGTTGCATTTCATGTTAAATACAATGAAAAATTAAAGGCCATAGATCTTTTGATGCAAGTGAAATGTAGGCAACCAATTGAAGGCCAGTGAATATTGGGGAAGGATTTTTTGTTCTAACACCCTTAATCCCTGCTAGATCATAACAATTAAGCACTAAATAAGGTGCTAAATTAGGCACTAAATCAGGTTCTAAAGTAGGCACTAAATTGGGCATTACATTAGGCACTAATATGGGTGCTAATATAGGCACTAACCTGGGCACTAATTTAGGTGTTAATATGGGCGCTACTCTAGCCATTAATGTAGGCGCTAATCTTGGTGCTAATTTCGGTGCTAATTTGCACCTAATTTAGCACCTACTTGTTCTAGCTGGTGCAAAAAATGCCAAAAATAGCACCATCCCAATAAATAGAGCCAATTTTTCAAAAAACTAGAGAAAAATATATTAAAACAATGGGTGGAAGCAAAAAATAGAGCAAAAAAGAGAGCTAATCATAGGGATTTTTTGTAGTGTTGCTCATATTCTTTGCTCTGCTTAGTAGTTATCTCCACATCTAGAGGGGTGTTATTTTCCAACATATCTTCTTTCTCATGTTGCTCATTGGCTAGGGCTCATTTATTTTTGGGAGGGATGTGACTTGCTATAATTGATCTTCATCATGTGGAGAGGCTCCCAATTCTTTAAGAATTTTTTCAACTATTTGCAATATTTCTCTCCTTAGCTTTTATTTATTATCCTTTGTTTTTCCCATAAGAGTGTTTACTCTTTTCTTTGTTCTAAATTCCTATTCATACAAATAAGACAACTTAACTATTTCCTCATGAGTTAATGATGAACTAATCTTCTCCAAGGAAAAAAAATCATCTTTTCATCTTTTGTAATAGCCTCTTTTCTTCCTGCACTCAACACTCCTTTTAGATCATTTGAAAGTTGATCCTTTATCTCCCCTAGGCTAATATTAAATGTCACTAGTATTTGGAAATGGTCTCTTCAATTGTTTCCTTATTTGCATCATTGGTATTTGGATACATTTCAATTGTATCCTTTAGAATTCCAAACTCTGTTATAGCACTAAATAGTGCATCAAACTTCATGAGACTATTCTCACGGACTAGAGGGGCTCCTCTTTCTTCTTTCCCTTTTAGGTACTAATCTCTTCATGAGAGACTTTTTATTTCCTTTTCCATACCAATTTATGTTATTCCTCTTCTTCTTCTTCTAAATTGATATACCTAACTTTTACTGCTTTTTCTTTTTTTTCTTCTCTTTGGAGTCTTATTTTGCATAGGGGTGTTGTATGTGTCTATCTTCTTAGAACCACCTATTGATTTTGTTTTGGGGTGTTTTGTAACAGTGGGTGTGGAGTCCAAGGTCATACTTGACCTTCTTGATCTCTATGGAGTATGTGGAGGAGAAAATGTACCTTTGTATTTCTCCACAGGGTCCATAGGAGTACCAAAATCCCTTTCCAATTCAACTTTCATCTTTTCAACCTTTTCTTCAATATCCTTCTTTTTCTTTTCTAGGTTCTCTTTACTTGATTTCTCTTCAAAAGTACCAAACCTTTCAACTAATGTATCTCTAGGTTTTCTCAATACAATCTCTATAAGACCAATGCACTCAAACTCAACTACCTCATAAGGAAATGCCAAAACCCAAAAAGTTATGGGTTCAACTGCTTCCATGTAGTAGTAATCTTTGCTAACCATAAATGTTAATTCATTCTTATACTTATCCATAAATTTACTTAGAATCATTTCTCTCTCTTGCATCTGAGCTTGAAAAGGTTTAAATAATCCCCACAACATTGAATAATAAGACTCTATACCAAGAAATCTCCTCAAATGATCTCTAATTTGAACAAATACAAAAATATTATCTTTCCATACTACATTCTTCATTCTAGAAAACTCATTGAGAAAGTAAAACATTAAGAAAATTGTTGGCCTCCTCTAATGGTTCAATAACTAAGCCCTTAGAGTTGTGACTTAGAGATTAGACATCTACACTAAGTAATTATCTTGCTCATCATGAAGGTGCATTTCATTGTCAGCCCAGGGACGTAAACTTGAAATGGGTCAACACTGTTTGTGCACTAGGACTCAACTATAGTCATCCTCATTCTACAACTAGAAAAGGAACAGTACTGAAAACTAAAATGCTTGAAAGGAATTAACAAAAGTGTTGAATATGAAATATCAACTAAACTGAACATCAACAATTGAATTGGAATGGATAACAGAAATAGCAATCTTAGCAAACAGACAGGAAGTTACTTTGCCTGACTTGACTATAGGAATAGTCATAGAACAGAATTCCAATGGCTCCAAGAATAGACAACTACTGAAACCAAAACTAATTACTGAACAAAAAAATAACTATTAAACTAAATGGATGGAATTCTCACCAAGTGGCCCCCTTGAATGAGTCTTCCCTAAGCTAACTCAAATGAAACAAATTTGAATATCATTTTATTCCTTGAAAACATGATTATAACATATCAACAATATGACTATATTACTTAAACTAGAAATGCAAGTACAATCTCAGAACATCCAAACTTGTGAAAAGGGGCATCTGACCATTATTTATAGAGGGAAAAACTTCTAATTAATCCTAACTAACTAGGAAGTCGAATCCAACATAATAGGATGATGTCATTTATTGAAAACATGGAAAAGAGAGGGAGGAAGTTATACATGTGCTAGATTTAGTCAAAGCAAACTTGCCTTAACGAGGATCCAACACAACACACTTCCTATATTTTCTCAACTAACAGACATGATCATTTAAAAGGTAAGTTACAACTTCCTCATGAGCTAGAAGTTTCCCTCCATTGGAAGTTTCCCTCCATTGAGAGTTTCCCTCCATTAAATTCTTTAATAACCATCTTTTTTAATTCCTTAGCAAATGACCAGCTAGCAGGAACTTCTTCTACTTTGTAGGATTCATTTATATCCACATCTTAATGTCAACTTGCATAATGATATTAGCACGCACAAAACAATTGCATATCCATAATCACCTTAAAGTAAAATTCATTCAACCACATGTAAGATTAACATAGATATATCACATAGCAGGTTAATATTATCAAATTTCACAAAGATGAGTTCATGCCCAAGGTTCATAAATTTAGGGAAATAACATGGAGAGTGTCAATAACCAGGTGCTAAATTCTATAGTAACAACAACAAATATATGATAAACCCTATCAAAATTGAACCATTATTTGGACTCATCATCTCCCCCCAGCCTAATGATCTATTGGTCCTCCAATAAAGGGAGCTTTATTCCTTTGCCTTGTCAAAGCTCTAATGTCACCAATTTTTGCATGTCCTTTACCAGTCTTTGAAGTTGGATCCCAATAGAATCCCTGCTTGTTTTAAAATTTTCTCCACCTTGGTCTTTTTGTATCTATATCATACTGATAGTATCTATAATCTGGTACAGGCACAATAGAGTAGGTGGCTGAAATGTCAATGGAGGCCAATACTAATACTTCATCCTTCCAAGTTGTATGTACCTAGTGCTTCATTTACATGTTGCGAAATAATTTTGCAAGGACTGGGGTTCGGCCTATTTTAACTGATCTAGAAAACTATTCCATCTCTGTGATAGGTATCCCAATATTGTTTTCCCTATAGTAGCAGCTGCCTAATCATATTCCTGGTATGCTTCATCCCTAACAGGCATGATCCTATTTTTGTATCTCGGATGATAAATTATTTTGTGCCATGTATAGTAAATGTCTAAAGGGTTACTGGATTCAGCTCTAAGAGACAAAGGGGTATGGAGTTCTCTTTCCTTGTATATTTTAAATTGTTGCCCCCAACTGATTTCATTTTGAATCCATGACATGAATGCCCTCAAATGGATTTCTCCAATATATAGCAATGGATTCCAGTCATGATCATTAGGCACAACATAATTATGCAAGTACAATTCACACAACATATTGTTAACTTCAAGAGGAGAATATTGATAGGCTTGGAAAAACTCATGTGGGGTTTCAATAGAAGGGCTTAAACCTAAATTAACCCTTGAAAACTTGAAGGAAAGATGTCGCTCCTTCAAATGCAGTGCATATACTCTTGGAGGAGTTCTACATGCCATCATTTGTGGCACTAGAGCCACCACATTACCTACCTTATCCTTCAATGCAACAATCTTTACATTCTTCATCTCAATTTCTGCATTTTTCTTTTTGACTTCTTCTTGTTGCTTGAGTCTTTCATTTTTCCACTCGTCCTCTTTATTTTGCATTTCTTTCCATAAGTTCAGGGCTACAAGATTCCATGAAAAAGTGGGAGGTTTATGTTTCCCTACCAAGATCTTTTCTCGCACTGGTTCATGTTGTTCAAATTGCACCAATTGTAGTGGTTTTGTTTGCTCATCTTGATCTAGTTGCAGTGGTTCTTGATTTTCAACCTGCTCTGCAGCAACAGCCAGCTCTACCAACCCTATGTTTGCTTGTTCCTCAGAATCTTCTTCTACTTCTATAGTTACTTGCCCCTTAGGAGCTTATGTCTCCTTCCTAGGTGTCCTTATGAGTCTAGGGCTTCTTTTTGGAGGCATATCAACAACTGGCTTAGCTAGTTTTGATTTCTTCATAGGGATTTTATATTTCTCAGCAACCACAAGATGACCAGTGTCATCAGCTTTCCATTTCCTAGGGCTAGATTTCACTTTTTCTAGTGTTTTCTTCTTAGCTATTCCTTTTCTAATTCCAGCCTCTCTCATTTGTGCTTCCTCTTTTCAAATGGAAATCCTAGTACGAACTGAGTTTTAGGAAGAATATTGACATTAGGGTCTGAAGATGAACTTCCTTCATCCAAATACTCAGATTCAGAGGAGCCAATTTCTACTACTAATTCAGCTACAAGAGGGTTTGTGCTAGGGTTTGTACCAGAAGTTGAAACTCCAGGAGTGGTTTTAGTAACCCTCTCACCCCTACTAACCCTACGAGCTTGAGGTTGACCTCTATGACCCACATTCTCTATTCTGAACTGATCAATACTCACAAATTCTTCCCATGACATACTAGACGCTTCTTGTAAAGATTTTTCTACTAACAATTTTATCAAATAGTGATGGGAACAGAGTTGTCCCTACCTTTTTGTGTTTCAACTGCCATGATTGTAAGGAGGTGGTACAATACATTGGGCACATTCATCCTTCTACCATGTCTAGTATGTTTAGGATCTTATAATGCACAAAATGGAGGCATGATTGGAGACCTTCACAGGTAATATATTTGATAACGTAGACAACAACTTGTTTCCACTTTTCTGGTAGAGAAGTTCTCCTTGTTCCTTGCTTATCTACAACTTGCGAAGGATCACTAGGCTTAGTAATTTTTTCCCTAGCTAACCTAGCATCCCTGGAAGCAAGGTAGGGCTCTCCTTTAGCAACCAAACCCATTACTTCAGCAATTCTCTCCTCAATGGCTATAAATTATATCCCTTTTACCGTTGCCTTACCGTCATAAAGTGTTGTGCAAATTCTAGAGCAGTGTCCTCATCAAAACTGTCTAGTTTCATAAAGTAGTCCAATCATCCACAATTCCTAAATTCGGCCAGAGAAACTACATCCTGCAGTATCATCTCATGAATTGTAGGTTCATTCCTAATTAGTTGACCTCCCATTGTTTCTACCCACAATCAAGCAAACACTTCTGCAAAATTTTATTTCTTACAATCCTTCTTCTGAAACCCAATTTCTTCTGCTTCCTGCAACTCTTCTTCAATGCTAACACCATGTCATATGAATTTTACCTTTTTGGTGACATTATGACTATGACTAAGGCAATAAATGAACATAAATGAGGGGTATCATCAAGGAAAATGGAGGAGGTTCAGTGTCATATCATACGTGCAAGCCATCATTTCAACTATATCACTTCAAATTTGCTTATTTTAAATTTGTTGCCATGTTGGCACATGGATGACATGTATGACACATGGACATGTGGGTTCACACTCCCCCCAACCTAAATTAGAGCATTTTTCCACATAGGCTAGGATGTAATTATGATGTGACAGGGTAGAGTACAAATATGTGCTAAGTGAAATATCAACATTAATATACAGTAATTAAACAAATGCATTTAAGATAATTAAGATATAGTAAATTGTTACGTACGTACCTGAAAATTTGGAGTGTCATTTGTAAAGAATGTGGAAGGAAGTATTGGGTTACTTTAAAAGTACAGTTGAGAAATTAAATGAAATGAGGATGGAGTGAAGTGATGGTGGAGTTATGCAAGAGAGAGAAAGGATGGAGATGGATGGGCAGATGGATTTATTGATGAAGAAATTGATTCCCACAAAAGTGGAAATATTTATTACGATTGGATGCATATCTTGACTAGTCAGAAGGAGGGACACTAGGTCTGCTTCCTTCGGCTACAAGAACTTCAGAGGTTTGGTGTTGAATAAATTGTTGCATGAATTCTTGTTTGGAAGTTGGCTTATGATATAACCTGAGACGGTGATCATTGACCAGGAGCTTGAATCTAACATGGTCAATGGTTGTGAGTTGAGCAACACCATTGGAGAAGACTTCTACAACTTCATATGGTCCTAACCACCTGGTCTGTAGCTTGCTTGTATTATCTTGATCCCTAGAATCATAAAGGAGGGCCCAGTCACCTAGCTCAAACTTATTTTCCTATATGTATTTATCATGCCATTTAACTCTTTGATTTTGCACCATCTTAGCATGATGAAGAGTTGACTTCCTCATTTCATCTAAGGCATTTAGCTACATGATCCTATCCTTCTATGCCTCAAATATTTCTATCCCAAGGTCTAGTGTTTTTCTAAGTGTTTTATGTTCAAACTCTATAGGCAGCATGGTTGTTTTTCCATACAATAATTTAAAAGGAGTAAAACCAGTGGTTATCTTCCAAGTGGTTCTATAAGCCCAGACATCTTCTAACAACCTATTTGCCCAATATTTTTTGTGAATAGCCACTGTTTTGGTCAAAATAGCCTCTATTTCCCTATTTATCACCTCAGACTGGCCATTGGCTTGAGGGTGATAGGGGGTAGATTTCCTATGCCTTACATTATATTCATTAACCAATGCTATGACAAGAGTTTATGTAAACTGAGCCCATTGATCTGTCACTATCTTTCTAGGAAATCCATAGTGTTTGAAGCTTTTTTTGTAGAAGAATTCTGCAACTTTATTGTCTCTGGCATAACTTTGACCTCAACTCACTTGGTCACATAGTCAGTGCAAACCAAGATGTAAGATTTGTGATTTGATGGTGGATCAATTGGACCTACAAAATCAAGGCCCCATTTATCAAATTGTGTGATAACTACCTGAGGGTATAGAGGCATCTCATCAGAATTAGTTGGTTGGCCCATCCTCTAACATCTATCACACTTCCTAGTGTACTTTATTGCATCCTTATTAAGTGTGGGCCAATAATACCCTATATTAAGAATCTTCATTATTGTTTTGTTAGCTACAAAGTTCCCTCCATAGGGTTCATTGTGACATGCATGTAGTATGCCAGAGGTTTCATCATCTCTTACACATCTCATCACATGATTAGTCCAGTATAGAATAGACACCCTACAATCCATGAGAAAGGAAAATTTTCTCAATAAGAACCCTTCTCTCTTTTGGAGAGAAATGAGGGGGAACTATCCCTATAACCAGATAATTGGCTATATTTACATACCAAAGTGTGTGCACACTGATAGAAAAAAAATGTTCATCAAGGAAGGAGTCATCAATGACTTTAGTTTCCTCAAATGTAGTCAATCTAGAGATAAATTCTTCCACAACATTTTCCTTTCCTGGTTTTTCTACAATGGTGATATCAAATTCATACATTAACAACAACCACCTTGCTAGCCAACCTGAAATCAAGGGCTTATTCATTAGGTATCTTATGGCTGCATGGTTTGTATGGACAAAGATCTGATATCTTGTTATATAATGCCTAAACTTGTTAAGGGCATAGCTGACTGTTAACATCTCCTTCTTTGTCATTGTGTAGTTAAACTCAGCTCCTTGTAGGATCTTGCTGAAAAAGTAGATTGCATTCTCAATTACTCCCTCTTTTTGTCCCAAGACAGCTCCTATAGCATAATCAGATGCATCTGTATGAATATGGAAAGGGAGTTCCCAATTCTAGGGCCTTTGAGTACAGGAGGATGGGTTAAGGCTTCTTTTAAATCAGAGAATGCTTTGTTACAATCTTCTGTCCACTGGAACTCAACATCTTTAGTTAGGAGATTATAAAGTGGTGTTCCATCTTGCTGAAATCTTTTATGAAGTGCCTATAGTATCCTGCATGTCCTAGGAATCTTTTAACATTTTTTTCTTGGAAAGAATAGGAAGAGTGGTAATCACCTCACTCTTATTTAGGTCCACTTGAATTCCTTTCTGAGAGATATAATGGCCAAGGACTACTCCTTCCTACATCATTATAAAGCATTTTTCACCATTCAAGGATAGATTATGGTCTTCACATCTCTGCAGAACTTTTCTTAGATTTTGTAATGCTTCTACAAAATCAGCACCATAAGTAGTAAAATCATCCATGTAGATCTCCATACAATCATTTGAGATATCTGAAAATATAGTGATAACTACTCTTTGAAAGGTTGAAGGTGAATTACATAAACCAAATGGGAGTACTGAGTAAGCATAAGTCCCCCAAGGATAGGAAAAATTTGTCTTCTCTTGATCCTTAGGTGCAATCTATATCTGATTATAACCACTGAATCCATCTAGGAAGGAAAAATATTGCTTACCTGCAAGGGATTCCAATACTTGGTCTATAAAGGGAAGGGGAAAATGATCCTTTTTGGTGGTAGAGTTTAGTTCCCTATAGTCAATACAAACTATCCATTTACCTCCCTTTTTAGGCACAATTACCAATGGGGACACCCATTGGCTACTTGAGATAGGGTACATAAATCCTACATCCAATAACTTCTACAATTCCCCCTTTACAATCTCCCTCAATGCAGGGTCGATTCTCCTTTGTGGCTGCCTTACTAGTGTGCAGTCATCTCTGATATATATCCTATGAGTACAGAGCTTGGGATCCAATCCTTTCATGTCATGGTAACCCCAGGAAAATGCATGTTGATGCAACTTCAAGAGGTTTTTCAGGGACAACTCCTGCTCTTGACTCAACTTGTTGTTAATACTCTGATGTTTTCCTTCTAAAACTTGTACTTGTGTGGTCAATTCAATCATGGTTGTTTCACCGATGCTTGGAATTTTAACTCATGTGGCAACAATGTATGAAGCATATATGTTGTTGCAAGAAATCCAAGTGTAGGAGGAGTAGGTAGAAGCGTCTACAATAGACATGCAGAACTAGATTCATGAGTGGATGATTCTTCATGCACTTCACAATGGTTCTAAATTATATGAGATGAGATTTCATCTTCTTCCTGAAGTTGCATAAAATGACTTTTTTCCTATCATCATGAGTTGTGCCATTGAATTGACTTCCTTGACCTCTTTTCCAACATGTGGCCATATGGGGTTATCCATATCATGGGATGGTTAAGCATGAGGGTATAGGACAAACTTCTTAGTGCTTCTCCCATTACAAATAGTCATATCCCCTTACTGGAATCCAATGTAAGCATCTATTGTAGCTAACCACAGCCTACCTAGAATAATAAGATACCCTCCTAATGTAGCTTTAGGGGAAAGGATCATGAAATATTTTGGGTACTCCTAAGAGTCTAGAGTAACAACAAGGTCTTCTACTATACCATCTAGTTTGATAGTGGAACTATTAGCAAGTTGGAGGACAATAGGATTAGGTCTCATATTTGCAACATTTAGTTGTTGTAGGATATCCTAAGTCATCACATTGATTGTTTCTCCCACGCTAACTCATTTGAATGCAAAATCCAACAAAACTGTCTGACGAAATATGTATAATTTGATTTATCGTCGGGTGCTTGTAAAATTTGATGTGTAATTTTCAATTTTTTGAAAGTTTATCCCCAAGGTTCGTCAAAATTTCAACGAACCTGGGGTTCATTGAAATGTCGACTATCATTTTCGTCGAATTTTCAACAAACATGAAAAATAGAAAAAAATCAAATTGTGGCTGACATAAACAAAAGTGAGTTTGCTCCTAATTTTTTGCGACAGTGTTTTGCTCTACTTGAGACAGTTTGTGGAGAACTAAGGACGATTTTCTTGGAAAAAATCAGAAAAAATTCAAGAAGATATCACCAGGTTGAGGGTAGTCATTGTCTTTTTGCAGAATTCAGTTGTGAAGTCAAATTTGTAGTTCCAGGTTTGAAAATCATATTTTAAAGCAACATCTCATCAGGTTTCATTTTTAGAGGTTTAGGGTTTTAAGAATTTCATGTCCAGATTTTGTTGTGTGGAATAACCATAAGATCACAACCAAGAAACAGATTCTTGTGACTGTAATTATGTGATCCATAACTCTATTGGTCATGTGGCACAGTTGTGCTATAAAAAATACAGGATGCATTCATGTGTGACCCAAGTCTAATCTGGCTATGTTGTGATAGAAATGGAGGCACTCATATAATGTAGTTAATTCAGGTTGTATAATCCAGGTGTCAATCATCATTGGGTTCATTTAGGTTGTCTCAAGTTTAACAGGTTAGGATGTAATTATAGCATGATTGAAGAGTGATTACCTCTTGCTGCAATAAAGAGCCTATAACTCTGTTTGATATGTAGAGTGGTTGTGTTATATCAATTATGTAGTGCATTCAATCACAACCCATGTTTAATGGGCTATTCTAGAGAGTGATCAAGATTTTCTAAACCTTATGAATGTTACTTGACATATATTTTCATAATCTCAAATTCCTTAAGAGGATTTTGAAGTATCAATGTATCCTATATAGGGTTTAGAATGATTTATTTTAATTAAAAAAATAAATAAATGATGTATTTCCCTATAATTAGATAATGTGAAGATCTCTTAAATCTTCCCCAGCACACTATCCTCTTTGGCACTGTATTCATTACTCTAGCTACTAGGGTTTTGCATGTGACATCTTTAATATCTTCATGACCGTGGCTGTTAAATATATCTCAGTCTTTGCTTTAATCATTTTCATGGTAACCCTTGAGTTCCATAATCCACCTTCAATCTCTTCTAAGAACGGTGTCTTAAGCTAGACTGCATAGTATGCATATAAAGCAATTCCTTCATACCTCCAATTATTCCAAACCACCACTCACTACCTTCCTTAAAATGTTGGCTCCATAAGCACAATAGCATGTTTTAAAATCATGGTTGCTAGTGATTGACCATTAAGGTCACCACTTTCATCATGAAGATACAATGAGATTTTTGTCTTCAAACTCAAAGCATTATGCAAGATAACATTGTGAATTTTTTGTTGTGTACGATTTGATTTTCTTGCACATTTACTGCTTTGCTAACTTCCTTTAAGACTGGGTATTGCACCCTCAGCTACAATCTCAAACAGCTCACTCACTATCACTTGAAGATTCCTTTCATGAGCATCCTTCTATAAAATCAAACTATGCCCTATAGACTGCCTACTTACTATAGGGGACTCATTGTTTCATGGTATTATAGTTCTTAAGATCCTTCAACCTTATTGACACTACTTCACAGTCTACAAGGAATTATTCACTATTCTCCCATCTTTGATGAGTCTCAAAACACTGCACAAACATGCAATCCACTACCTCCATTATACATTAATGGCTAAGAAGAAACATTGAACCTATGATTACCACTGCTAATTCATTTGAGCAGTCATTCCCTGATTGCATTTGCCTTGTCTAACACTACCAAAAGCATTTGAAAAACCCTTAAGGTCAGCAAGGGAGTAAGGAAACTCACTGTTAAAATCTCCACTTTACTATGCAAAGTTTGAGCTTTATTATCTTGTCACTGCTCAGCCTCTTTTTGATTGTCATATCTCAAGTGACTATCATTCTTCTTATCATAGATTGCATTTACAAATGTCACTAAGCTACATAGTGTGCTTGTTATTGGCTACAATATTTAGATTTCAAGATTTTGTTATTACCTACAATGTCTCAATCTTTCTGGTATTGCAACTTCACTAATCCACTATAGTTATTGTTTATGTTTCTATGGAGGCCTAGGGTTTTTACCCTAATCATGCTCTTACCAATGCTTCTGTTGTTTTTTATTAGGGCTCTCTCAATGTTGAGGGCCCTATGGATAAGCTCGTCATAAGAAGTGACACATTGAATCTTTAACTAAAAGGATAAATTTGTATTGACATTAGCAATGATGATTCCGACTTGTTGCTCCTTAGGAATGGGTCACTTGCTCTTACTAGCTCGCTACCTCCATCATTGTAGGAAGTTTGCGATCAAGTTCAATATTCTGATTTTAGGAGTCTTAACGGTTGGAAATCATAGAAAATCAGAATTTAATAAGTTTTGGAATTAGCATTTTAAAGTGTTTTTTGGGGTCATTAACTTCAGACTATCTTCTCTTTTGTAGGGGTGGTTGCATGCCAAATTTTTTTGGTGTAAGATATCAGAATTATTAGATTATGTTACCTATCTATGAATAAAAATTATTGGAGTGTGAGTTTGATATTTTTTGAAGATCTAAATAGTCAAACTTGGTAAAGAAAAATCATGTCAAATAATATTAGTCCAAAAAAAAATGAAGAGACACTTGATAGATTGTGGGCTAGATTGAAAAGAAAGGGTGATGGGAAATTTTATTGTCCTTGCAATAATTGCAAGGGCTTAAAGATGATATGAGTTTTAATCACAACAGCTAAGAAACATTGTAGGCAACATGGTCACGTTGAAGGGGGCATGATTATCGTCCATTGGTAAGTTGTTCATTATATATGTTTATATTGATTGAATTTGTAAATGTTTATATCATTTTAACATTTTATATATATATATATATAATCACTTGATCATGATCATGGTTTATTTGTGTCTATCATTATTATAAAGGTGGGGCACCCTAGGGCAGATGATATGGATTATCACGGCTCGGAGAATGTGGTTTTGCAAGCAGATGAACATGGCGCTATGAATATTGAAGATGAAGTTAATGATCCTATGGAAGAAGATGATCATGTGCCAGAAAACACAGTTGAAGATGATGGTACGAATACATTGATCCATGACACATTTAGTGGTAGAGCTGATCATGATGATCAAGATGATTTTGATGATGTTCATGATTTACCTATACTTGAGAAGGCATACGAGCCCCTTTATGAAGGCTCCCAAACAACTCTTCTCTTTTTTGTATTTTTGTTGTTGAACTTGAAGGTTATGAATGGTTTTTCAAACATAGCAATCTCATGGATGTTAAGGTATGTCATATATGTCATCTTTTTTCATCTATTTTAATTGTTGTTAGTTCATCACTATTAAATAAAGGATGAAATATGTACAATCAATATTCTTTATATGAACAAATTATTTTTTGTTGTAGATTGATTGGTGAATTTTTGTTACCGCCGTCAAATATTTTACCTTGCTTATACCGAGATTTATGTGTCATTATGAAATATATCGGAATAGAGTATCAAGCAATAGATGCATGTCCCAATGATCATATTATATATCATAAACAACATGAATTTGCAACAGAATTCCCAGAATTCATATCAGTAGATATCGAACAGATCAACTAACAAAAAAGATGCCTCACAAAGTTCTTCATTCTATTCTCATTATTCCACGTATGCAATGATTATTTAGGTGCGCAAGCTTAGTGCAATTTATGGATTACCATGCATAGAATATAAGTGGAGATGACATTATTCGAATGCCTAGGGATGGTTCTGCATTTAGGGACATGGAGGAAAAATGGCCACACTTTAAAGAACAACCTCGTAATCTCGGGCTTTCATTGGGAGCGGACGGTGTCAATCCATTTGGAGAGTTGAGATCTATTTACTCAGTGTGTCATGTTTTTGCTATCAACAATAATATTCATCCATGGATTTCAATAAAGAGGGAGCACATAATGTTGTCAATGATTGTTCCAGGTATTTTTTTACATCAATTTTCTTTAACGTAGTAGCTTCTCATTTGTCTTATTTGTTGCATAATGACATATTTTTTATTCAATAGTCATGTACATTAATTTATATATATTGCAGTAAAATGGTTATAATAATTATGTAATATTTATGTTCATTCAACTAGGTAAGTACCAAGTTAAAGATATGAATGTATATATCAAGCCTCTTATCAATGAGTTACTAAAGTTATGGAATGGCGTCACTATGTATGATGTCTCTAGACAAATACGACAAAGACAATTTCAATTCCATGCAATGCTTGTATGGAAAATTCATGATGCCTTAGGGCTAACACATTTTTGTGGTATGTTATAACATTCGAATGCACATTAAAAATATTTAATTTGATGAATTAGATATCATGCATGTTTTTAAAATAATCTATTCATTATATATAATTAAAACAATTGACATATTTAATCCAATTATATATGATCTTGCAGGTCTTCAAACAAAGGGAAAATTTGCATGTCCAATTTGTGCTCCAAAGATGACATCTCATCGTTCAACAAGTTTAGGAAAGCAGGTGTTTGATGAGTATATGCACTTCCTCCATAGAAATCATAAGAATCGAACTACTGAAAAATATTTTTTCAATGGGAAAGAGGAGACTACATCAAAACCATGAAGAATGACACCTCGCCTATGGAAGTTGGAATATAATAGAATTAATCATCGAGGTTATACATCAAATCAAATTGTTTATCTATCATATATGATATGTTTTGAATTTATATTTTTATATTGTGTTGTGTTTACTCATGTTGTAATTGACAATGATTGTCGTTAATTTGTTTAACTTATATGCTTCATGAAGGTCGTCAAGGCATTAATGGTTGACTTCCACAATGACTAAAAAGTTATCCCACACAATCTAGTAGGTTACCCTACTATGAGCAGCTACAAATTGTGCATTTGTTTGATAAAACGCATATCGGAAAGAATATAATAGAAACGTTATGGAAAATACTGGATGGAAGGCATGACAAAAAAAAATTGTCAAAATTTGTAGTGACATTCAGGAAGCCAATCATGCAATAAAAAATGTCATTCAATTAAATAGCGACCAAATTAATATAAGTGCCCTTCCTTGGTTATTAACAAAGTAGCAAATTAATGCTATAAAAGAATTCATACGAAAAATTTGATTTCCCACAAGATTTGTTGCGAACATAAACAATATAATAACAAAGAAAGGTGAATTTGGGTCAATGATGAAAATGCATGATTGGCATACCTTCATTAAGGTAATTATTCTTGTATATTATATACACTTGTATAATGCATGTACTTTTTAGTGTATTGTATTTACTACTTTTGGAAAAATAATGAAAAGATCATTTTATAATTGTTGTAGTACGTTCTACCTCTATCTCTCCCAGACAACTTTGACAACAATGTCAAGCAAGTTATATATCATCTTGAAATATACATGAGGTTAGTAGCGATATTTGTTCAATTCGTTGTATACATCTTATAATTACCATTTGTTTTACTTGTTATGTAATATACTGTTTATTTTTGTTAAATCTCGTGAATATATTTATGCCTTGAATCACTTGTAGATGGTTGTCATCTAAAGAAATCTATAAAGAAGATATAAATTATTGGAAGAGAAAAATTCCTCGTCTAATGTGTGAAATGAAAAAGTGTCTACCTTCAACATTTTTCAATGCACAAGAACACTACCTCATACACCAGGTTGAGAAGATTGAATTGTGTGGACCTGTACACATAAGGTCAATGTGGATGGTTGAGAGGCACTTGAAATTTTTGAAGACTTTGGTTAGACAAAGAGCACATCCTGAGGTTTCTATGATGGAGGGATATATGGTATACCAGACCATGGTGTACATTAGTGAATATCTTCATAAGTTTGTAACAAAGATCCATGTAGATCTCATTTGGGATCCCAACTCCATTAACAAATTCAAAGGGAGTACCTAATGGGGAAAGGTAGATTGAGGAAAGTGAGAGGTAATTATAAGATGGTCATGGAGATTAATTGGAATAAATTTTACATATAGTTTTTTATGTATATTGTACTTATTTAATTTTTAATCTTCAATATACATCAATTATAAATTAAGGTCATATACTGTGGTATTTAACTAATTATACGTCGTTTGTGAATTTCAAAAAAATTATATAGTTGATCGAGAGTGGGATGCACTACATTTGTATGTCGCCAACAATCTTGATTGGATGATGGTATGGATTGAACGATGTCAACAATTTGGTCGCGCATTAACATGGGAAGGTGTGGCTTCATTGGTTAAAGAAGCTCATCGTAATGGATATTCCAATGTTACACAAAGGGAAATTGATTTAGCATATGGTTTAAGAGATAAATAGGTACGTATAAATATATTAATCACCCATATTATTTAATTATTTTCAAGTATATTGATGTATATATATGTTGAGATTTTTTTCTTTGCATACATTCGGCCAAGAATAAATATGTTTATCAACTGACGATATTGCAATAATTTTTACATGTTTGACATATTGCAGGTGAAACACCACAAGGCTATGTAGTGCAATGGTCATAAATTTGAAATCAAAGTGTTGGATGACATGTAGAAAACTTGTGATTCTGGTATAATTGCATTCTTTCAAGTGACTAATGTTTCATCTAGAAGCGACATACATCCAGAAGTTTCAGAAAATTGATACTATGGGATTTTAGATGATATGCTTGAGTGTGACTTTAAGTCCTTCAAATTAATTGTGTTTGTCATCCTATGGTACAGGCTATGATTGAATGAAAATGATCCTGAGAGAACTATTATTGAACATGATAATGGATTTACCATGGTTAATACAAGGTTGATCGAGCGAGCTAGAAATGAGCCCTATGTTCTTCCAAGCCAATGTGAGCAGGTATTTTACTCAGAGGTTCCAGGTAAATCGGGTTAGTCATTTGTTGTTATACATGATCCAAGAGGACCAAAGAACTATAAGATGATGTAGATGATAATCAAGATCAACAGTTACTTGATGATGTCCCTGACAAAGATGTCAAAGAGGAGGAACTAGATCATGATGATGTAGGAGTTAATGTTCATGAAGATGATATCTTTGTGGATGACGACATTATAGAAGTTGATATCAATGATGATGATGATATGACCAATCCTTACAATGTCAAATCTAGATCAGATGATACAGACAAAGATTTGGATGAAGAATAAGATCAATGATATTGAAATGTATAAGTTATGCGATTATATTATCTATTTGATATTAATTTCTTGATAGAATTATATTTGACTTAGGTGGTTACATAATTAATTTATGATTTTTTTAATTTTTATGCCATTACATAATTAATTTAATGATGTACTTTTTAATTTTTGAAAATTCAAAAAATTAAAACATTTCAATAGTGATGTTAACAACCATGAAATTAGTGTGTTTTATGTTTTATTAGATCATAAAAGATTAAAAAGTCAGTTGTAGAGGTGGTTGTTCAGTGGTTGACATGTAAAGGCCTTTAAAAGGAATAAAGTGATCATTGTAATGGTTGTTGATGGTTGAGGATTTAAAATACAAGCTCTTGACATTTGAAAATATGTGTTTTTCTTCAAAAAAAATTGTATTTTCCTGTTATGCAACACTATACAGTCACATGCAGCCATATTTTGATGTGAAATCAATTCTAGGTCATGAAGATATGTGTTAGCTTTGATTTGAATCTAATTTGAGGGCTTAAGGCATTGATTTGAGTTAGAAAGCTTCATTTCTTTGCATACAGCCCGATTACCCTATTTTTGAGGGTTTTGTAGTCCAAACATGATATAAAGGGGCTCTTACACTTTTTGTGATTATTGTAGCTTGTGTAAGAGGCTCCATGGATACTATTGTAATTATAGGATGCATGAATAGAGTGTAGGATGAGAAAGAAAGAAGGTATAGTTGATGTCCTCAAGAGATTTGTGAAGAAAAGCATGTGAAATGAGAGGTTCAAGCCTAGGTTTCAACAAAACATTTATGGGAGATCTCATTTTCTGAATTTGTATCCATGTACAGACCTAATGGGTTGTTTTTGAATATTAAATATAAATGATATACATACACACACATACACACATATATATATGTATGTATGTATGTATGTATGTATGTATGTATGTATATGTATTTTTAAATGTAAATGTACATGCAATTATTGGATGCTCTCCTAGAACAATAAATGCAACATATCATTAAAGAAATCTATATCTATGTATATAAATTTGTATTTCTAAATACAAGTGTAAATGCAAAGAACATATGGTTTTGTAGTGTTATAGATACAACATATCCATAAATTAATGTAATTGAAATTCTAAAGTCTTCAACACATATAATATGAAATTGATCAAACTATTAAACTACATGAGAAATAAATGAAAACAATAAATGCATATGTATGTGTATTTGTAAATGTAAGTGTAAAATAAATAAGAATAATGAAAATTATAAAAGAATACATGGAAAGGTTTAGAGTTTATAGTGGGAGAGAGATAGAGGGTAGAGGGTTTAAGAGTTTAGAGTTTAAGGGTTAATGGTTTAGGGTTTAGGGTTAAAGGTAGAGGGTGTTGGTTTGTTTTTTACACTGTAACTAGGTTGGTCTTCTAATCTACCTATGGGATTTCCAATTCCAATCAAGAGAAGCTTGAAAGACCTGGACCAACTAACAAGGACTTTAAAAAGCCTCCTACACTTTGGGCTCTGCAAGACCCGAGAGGGTGATCCCTTAATGTGCTTACAACCTTTGCACCAATATCATAAACAACATTAACACATAACAGATAATCCCATTGAATAGCTCAACACAATAGGATAATATCGAATAAAATTGGTTGTTCACCGATAATATCAACTATGTGGAGCATGAGATAACTACAACACAATCCATAGTAAATTATAGTCATTAATTTGCAATTTGTAGCAAGCTCTAGGAAAAGACAAACAATTATTGAACTACACAAATAAGTACAACTTAGATCAGTGCCATGTATCCATTGCAGGAGTCAAATTCATAAGCATCTAAAGGTTTTTGACAGATTTAATACATAACATATAAGATCCCTAATAATATTGCATTACAATTTCATCAGTATGCATTCTCACCCAATACTACTTATCAAATCCTTATACAGAACATATCTGCCTATAATCCCATTCAAGTATTTTAATTAATTCCTTGAATTAAAGCTAAAATAAGGATTATACACACCACAATAGTGAGATGAATGAAACAACCCTTAGTCATCTTATTCAAAATTCGGATATGCATGTACAGTGGAGAGACATGAGTTTGAATTTATCATTTAAACTCAAATGCTAGTATTGTTATACAACATTAAATCACCATGAATTCAAAACCGATTATAGAATAACTCAGAACCTAAATTGTATTTCTCTCTAAATCCATCGGACTTTAAAATTTGCTCTATAACGTCACCTAGACTCGACCAAAAATTATCTAACTTGCTAACCCGTACTTCTAGCCTTGAAATCCTTCTTATAGAAAATGAAGGAGCAAACAAGCATCGGGCCAGAAAGTACACATGTCACCAGCCAAATGAAGCATTTGGTGATATTCCAAAAATCGTTACAACAGCCATCTTGGAGAATATTCCTATTCATCATGTCAATTGAGGAAAATTGAGGCAACAACAAAAAACCACAAGAAACCCATGCTGAGACTACCATCAAAGCAAAACCGAAGGTTGTTGTAACCGCAGCATCTGATTTACCACCTGTTAGTAATTCATTCTTTTATTCCTCCTTAGTCAAATATTTATTTACCCGCCCCTGATATTCTTCATCAATCAGCCAGTCAAAATTAATTACCTCATTCACCTTGGCATTATAAGGTGTGTACTTTATTGCTACCTGATTTTCATCTCTTTCAAAAGATTCCAAAAATGAGCTGGTACTAATGATTTTATCCATACAACTCACCAACAAGTCATAATTTGAATCATCACAAATTAATGTAATTTGTTCATTGATGACCTCACCTGCTTGAGCCTACCACTACTGGAATGACTTGATTTTCCCCTGCTCATCAATTATATTAGGTAACAATGTGTTACCCCAATCATTGAAATTCTTCACCAACTCCCTAATCTTCCTACTCAAGTCATCTAGTAAGGCCTGAAAACCTTGCAATGATTTTACTAACACTTGAGTAGGCTTTAATGATTGGGGCTTGTTATTTGTATCAAACCTTGAGGCCTTATACATGGCATCCAGATCACTGGCCCTAGGGATCCAATTTTCAATCAATGGTATCACTACCTCCTGATCCCTATCAATATTCTTTATTGCATCTAATAGCAAAGAATATAAAGAATGTATAGATAGCAATTTATTATCAACATTTTCATTCAAATGCCTTAAAACAGTAGTAACAATCTCTTTTTACTTTGAAAGAGATCCCTCGTCACTTACCCTCAAAGATGCTTGTAACTCATCAATTCTTTGCAAGATCTGCTTCTTTGTAGGATCAATAGAGCACTCTGTTTCTTCATCAATTTTCTCTAAAGAAGGGGTGAAGGCAGGATTCTGACTGGGAGACCCTGGTGTGGAAACAATTGGAGAAGCAAGAGGCATTCACCCTGCTATGGAAAATAATGTACTAGTCCCTGGAGCACTTGATGTATCCCCAATCTGTCTATACTTGAACCTTTCCACCTTATTTTGCAACTCAACATTCCTCTATTGCATCTTGATGTATTCTTCAATCAAAAGGTTATACTCCTCCATTAGGCTTTTCTTTTCAGCCTCCTCCCTTTCAGCAATCTTTTGGGCCAATTTGGCTACATTCACAGTTAAACTAGTGGCCTCGGTGGTTGAGGTCTCTGAAGCTCTCTTTATTATTAATCCCCCTCTGAAATTTGGATTAATGTCTGTAATATTTGGCTTTCTCCCTTGTGGGGCCAATGCCAAAATTTCCAAGGTTTCATACTCTTCACTAAAAATAGAATCTTGAAGTGTTGCCTTGACTTCTTCTTTAGATTCTTGCAAGGGATGCTTGGAATTCATAATAGCATTAAAGGCCACTGCATCTACAATTTCCCATTCAGGAAGAATCAATACACCAACCTGAATCACCAATTTTTTGCCTTCCTCAGGAGTGATGTTCTTAAATTCTTCCATTAATTCAGCTTTCACTTCCTCATCATTCTCCTGATCTAACCTGTCAGGTCTTAGTTCTCTTCTCTCCTTACATTTATTTTGATATTCTTCAAACTCCATCCTCCATACCAATTGCAAGAATATAGAAGTCTTTACAAATGCATTGTCGTCTAGAAACTCCTTACATGCTTCCATTCTTGCATCTTGTACACTTTTTCCTTTCATATCTAAATTAGATAAAACCAATTCAGCTGGCCTAGGAGGGGAAGGCATACCAACCTACATTTCCTAATCAATAACAATAATTTCATCCATCAAACTCTCATGTGGTTGATCAGTTCTTTTCCTTTTAGGGCTTGGCTCAGATGGTGGTGATGGGGGACTATCTTCTGGTGATGACTCTAAATCAATGATCTTAATTGCCCCAGGCACTTTGAATTTTGGACCTGGTTATGAAGGCAACTTCATAATTTGCTTCCCCTTTCTGTCCACTTCTTCCTCATCACTACTGCTATCCTTTTTTCTCCTGTAAATGGGCCACTTTTCTATAGGCTGGTATGCTGTCCTTGTTTCAAATGGTCTGGCACCTTGTTCTTGTACACCCAGACTCAACTCTAAGTTTAATTTTTTGGTTTTCAAAGTGCCCATAATCTCTTTGAAGTTCTCCATCAGAAAATCAATTTTCTTATGGTGGGGACTGAACTCCAACAGTGGATCATATTTCGGATCCATGTTGTGCACAATATCTAATAGTTTATCATAAGCTATCCATTTCTCCTTGTTCAACTCCTACTTATTTAGGTCAAACTCATTTCTGATCAAGTCCTCAGGAAAGTTGAACTCGTGCACAAACTTTTCAGCCTTTATTCTTTGTCTAAAACGGGTAAAGAAACCCCCGGTATCATGCTGCCGCTTTGGACCACATCTCAAATGATAATCCTCAAAGAATTTCTCAAAGTGCATGCAACCTCCTTTTGAAAAGGAAAAATGTTCCCTTACCCCTCCCTGTGAGGTTGTCCTCATGGATGCAACCTATCTGCCACATAACTTTTTCAAACCCCACTCTTGGTGGTACATTGTATGGCAATATATGAGGGGCTCCTTGAAAACCATATACCCTCAAAACAATGCTGACTGGGTATGGGATAATGTCACCCTAGTTATGGCTAACTTTTAATTCTGGCTTCCTCCCCTTTGGCCTGAGGAAATCATGTAATTCCTTAGGAATCCTAGGTACATTCACCATCAATCTAGCCCTCAATTTGGAAGCAAAACAATTATAAAATTGCACATAACTAGTGCTTTCCTTATTACAAGATAAATCAGCACCCTATATCTATATTGGAAATCTTTCTCCATCAACCGATTGCCTTAATTTCATCTTCTTAGAGAAGAAGTCAACATTCTTGAATAAAAACATATGCATCAGTATAGAATACCAAAAGAATTGAGTGTCGGTATTATTTTTCTACAGCTTTGATAGGCCCTCATGTATCCTTTCAGCCAAGAAAGAAGCAAAGTCATATGTGATAGAGAAGTTAGGGTGTTGTATTTTCACCCCCATGAACATATATGCAATGGGCATCACCGCACTAGGACTGAAACCCTAAATCTGACACAATGAATAAAAAGTGGTCAGGAAATGATTTGCAAAACAATTTAATCTAAAAGGTTCCTAGTCACTAGGGCTGATATGAAATCTTGAACCTCCTGCCCTAGCTAGATGAGTTGGAAGCAATTTAGCTCTGAAAAGAGACTTCAACTTTGCATATTCCTACTTCATTTCCTCAAGGTTGATAGGCACCAAGTCCTCACTCAGTTCACTCAAGTCAAAAATCTATTGAATATCAATCTCTATTAATGCTTAACAAAACATTTCCATCATTATCCCTAATTACCTGTGTGACAGGGTCATATCTTGCAACTACTGCCCTAAGTAGGTCTACATCAGGGAAAACATTCGGTACCACCAGCTTCCCCATATCATACATCCATCCATTTGAAAAAGGATGTGGCAAATTCCTCTGTCCATACCACAATCTGAACATTTCCAAACCCGTGAGAGGAACCCTAGCATCGGCTATGTTGGAACAATTGCATACTAACCCCTCCCCCAGGATTTTCCCTTGCATTAGAACCAATCCCTTCTTTCTATCATTCATTGACAATGGCAATTGATCTAGGAAATCATCATACAAGTTTCTTTTTAAATAGTCAATCTGGCCAGAATGTTGCTTGGGTGGTACCATCTCAGACAAACTAGGGCTTCTTATAACTTCACACTTCAAATAGCTAGGACTAACCAGAGATATGAAATTATAGAACAAAATATTGCAATTTCGCATAATTTAAATAAACTATAGCCCTAAAATGTTTATCAACAAGCCCTATGATAAGTACAGAAAATATTTTCCTTAATTCAAGCACAAAGTGACTAGGAAACACATAAATTAACTCACGACTCTTTTCGCAGAATTCCCAAATTCTGACTGTCAGAGTTCACAACCTTGCTCTCGGCTCTGAAACTGCTTCGCAAAAAACCTAAATACTTTGTGCACACATAAAGTACGAGAATTTATTTTATTTCGATCAAATTGTGCCAGTAAATGTCTCATCTTCCATTAAAGCTCACTCGCGCACTGCACGAATGACTCCAACCATATTTGATGGAGATTTAAATTTGAGTCGTTGATCCTTCATTTTGATCAAATCATCGACGGTTACCTTCAAAACAAGCTGAAACAATCACCAACATGGCCATAAGGGGCTCACCATACCATACGCTGCGAAGGAAGTCCACGTGGCAGTTGCCTACGATATTGCAATCAGTAAAAATCCTGGAACTTCAGATCACGCGATGGCAGGAAACCATAGATTTTGAGCATCAATGATCTCGTTCCTTCAACACAATCATCGGCCCTATCATTAACCCTCGAGCAGATTTTCCATCAAGATTATAATATATCCGTCAATTTGAATCATGTGCATCTTAAGATCACTTTAGTAACCCACCTTTAATGTATTTAAGGCCAGATTAATGTTCCATGGTATTTCCTTTATTATTTCGGCTTCATCAAATGAGACATGTGGCGACCGCCCGTGATATCATGATCAACGGTGGGGCCATCGTGGGATGGCGGGGAATGGCTGAGATCAAATGGTAGTTGATCAGTGGTTGCACAATTTCATCCCCCAGAAGGACACGTGATGCCCGCCCACAATATCGCAATCGGTAAAAATCCTACAGCTTCTGATCACGCAATGGCAGGCAACCGTTGATATCCGAAGGAAATTTGATCAATGGTAGTGTGAATTCGATCCCTTCTACAAAATAAAATATTCATTAAAAAGGACGAGGGGACATCACTAGGCCAATGGTAAACAATGACATAAGTTGTTTTTTAAAAGATGAAACACGGGGCCAACCAAGACTTAGGAAATAAAACCCTGTGGAGGAAATAAAGTATTAAAATCAAAGTTGGGTTTTAATTTTAATTTGGTGATGTAAGCCTAAGCCATTAACCCTAGTGGTCATGTCATCGATGGCTTAGCCAAAGCCTTTCATTAAATACTAACCGTGCAATGTGTAGGTTTTTCAAATTTGAAGATATGGGAGAAGATCTCGATTGTACCCCACCAACTCGCAGACCTAAGGTGTCGCCCTATTATTTGGTGTGAGGTTAGAAAAATTCATATGTGTGTCCTATATGGAATGTGGGGCCCAATCTCCACTATTGAGCTTATAACCCATGGTTTTAGATTGACAACTAAGATCAAAAGCTAATGTAAATCTTTCTTGTTCCCTGCTAGCTCGCAAGAGGAAGACGAAGGTTGGTTAAAAACTAAGAGGTCAACAAGATTGTGATGCGTAGATCTAGCCATTGAGTTTGAAAAGTGCATAGGACCTACCAACATGGTAGTTGGTTTATGAGATGTATTAATGTTATTATTCATGAGGAAGTGATGCTTCATTGGATGTCAAACCGAGTTAGCCCGAGATAAACCGTTTGATCTGCCAACTCTTTAGGAGATTAGCGGGTAGTATTCAAAGTTGGAAAATGGCACATGGTGGTCATTTTATCATACAACTGGTGAAGCATTAATGAATTATTCCTTTCTTGTGTAGTCACGTCGATCTTAATCTGTGTGAAGATTTTGCTGTTGGAAATCATGAAGGGTGATCTGCAGATTCTCATGCAGCTCAAGTTAAACGGTGACAGTACATATGCTGCCAAATTGCCATGTTTGCACATGCATTTTTACTAAGCATTGATGAAGGTTTCCATTACCTCGCACAATAAATACAAGAGGAATTAACTGGTAATAGTGTCATTCTTGTAGCAGTTAGAGCACTTTCTGGGCTAAGTCTAATCATGTTTGAGTGCTTGTTTGACAAGAGAAAATGAGTAAGTTAGTAAGGAGGTTTGTTTGTTTGAGCTCACAAAAGCTCGGTCCTACTATTTAGGAAGGTGCTTTGGTTGACAATCCCAGGCTTTTGCCCACTAGATGTAGTAGAAGGTTTCAATTCTAGGATGTTGCTGCTCAACCGGTAGATGACAAAGGCAAGCAGTCGGTGTGCTCTATTACTAGTGTCAGCAGGAAAATAAGGTATGGGCATGGCTCCTCTGGATGCCAACACTTGCCCATTGACCTTATGAGCAACACTTTTGATGATGAACCGAGACCGACTCTGACTACTATCGGTATTTACCTCGCTTCAATCATGGTCTGCCCTCTGATGAGGAAGTGATATATGTGGTTCAATTGGTTATTAAAACCCCAAGCAGATGGACTAGAACCGTATTGGGCAAGGACAAGAAAGAAGAGGAGGTTGAGGTTTCCTCTCCTCCTCTAGCAACAACTAGAAGCAGGCATGTATACTGGGGTCTGAGTGTTGGTAAGGATAGGGTGGTGGGTAAATAAGAATTTGTTGTGTGGGATGTAAAATTTTGTGTTGATGATGTTTTTGTTGGTGGTGTTGGTTCTGCATGTGTGGCACATTTTGTTGTCGATTGTGTGCCTTCGTGGCAATTTGGTTGCCTATTTTTTTTGCGTGGATGGCTACAAAGGGGATTTTGATGACAATTTTTGTTCCCTTTTTGATGGTAGTTAAAACTTTAGCTTTCCCCAGTTCATGCACTATGTTTTGCAGATTCAATGTGTGGGAAGTTTTAAAATGAAAGTCAAATGCAATGGAGATTTTGTTCAAATGAAAATTTGTGGTGAAATTACATTTGAGCCCAAAGCTTGTTGCTCCCTTGTCATATAAAAGGGAATTCAAGACTCATTTGTAGGGAGAGAACCGATGAAAGCTCTAGCTAGGTTTTGATTTGAATATATGGGTAGAAAGATAGGTATAGAATAGATAGCCTATTTCGAGTTTTGGATGAATATATGCAAATTATCTTAAATTGTATGCAGATATGACTTATAAGCATGAATAAACGTATAATTCTAATTAATTTTCTCTCCTTATGTGGATTTGAGTGAATTTTGAATGAAATGTTAATGGTGTTGTCATTCTTCTTTTGAGAATTTGTTCAATTGTGTGTCTATGTTTTTTCTTTGATTCAAGAAAATCAATTAAATGCTTAAATGGAGTCATAAGTTTACAATTATTTACAAAGGATTTGATAAGTAGTAATATATTAGAGAATTGAGCTCCATAATTCAAGGTATTATATGAGTAGTCCATTCTATTAAATTCTTGGGTCATTTCTGCTAACGGTAAATGGATAACTAAATATTTAACTGACAAAACATGTCCATTCCACTATCTCTTTCCCCTGCTTCCACCCTCCCTTCCTTTATCTCTATCTCCATTCCTCTCTGGGTCTCTCTCCACTCTCTATCTCAATTCCTCTTCTCCCCTCTTGGTCTTTCTCTCCACTTCCCTCTACCATAACCCCTAAAACCTTAACCCTTAAACCCTCACCCTCTACCCTCACCCTCTCTCTCTCTCAGGTCTCTCCCTCCTACCCCTCTCCCTCTCTCACGTCTCTCTCTCTCACTCTCTCTTTATCTCTCTCCCCTCTACCCTTTACCCTAAACCTTAAACCCTTAACCCTTAAACTCTAAACCCTCTACCCTCTATCTCTCTCCCAGTACTTGTATCATGGCCTTGATTCAACCATTGCTCTTCTTTTGTTATGTGTAATAAATACACATAGTCTCCTCATTTTATCTTTATTGGACAACCACCTGTCACATATGTGGGTGACCCAACAACCCACGTTCCTATGTGATGTGTGACTGTACAATAGGTGTTGGTGTAATTAATTATTAATTACACTTTGCATAAGTTTACTTAGGCTTTATTTAATTCCTAAGTTATAGATTTTAATCCTTACCTTATTGAGCTATCTTCTTGCTCAATATAAGATTAGGTTTATGCATCTTTGCTTTTATAAAGCAAATTATCTCTTGTAATATTTGGTACTTCAAATAAATCAATTTGCACATCTTTTGAAAATCTCTGCTTTTTCATTTTTCTCTTCTATGGAAGGTGATTTTTCTAGTTTGCAATCAGATCTTGGTTTCTAACATGGTATCAGAGCCTCGATTTGCAGCCCCTTCTCAACCTTTTTGGAAGAGCACATTATAGAGCTCGTTCGGGGTCCCTCAAGGGTTTCATTCCTTGAGCATATTTATGCAGCGTCTTGGATTAGATTGGGGTTTTCTGTTGGATTCAAAGGATTGGAAAAAGTCAGAAATGGCTTTTATTTCATTCATTTTGGTCACCATTTTCCAGATCTGCGAGGGTTTCAAGCTCGGTGATTTTTCTAATAGATCCAGGGGTCGCCTAATTTTTGGAGCACTTTGGGGTTCAAATGGACCTCGCTGTTGGATTTGCAGTGCCAAAAACCCCCTATTTTGATATAAAATTTGTCCAATTTGGACATAGTCGTCTGAAGAGGCAAAAAAAAATTGCCCAAGGGCTGTACGGCCCCCAGGCATAGTTTTTGAGGCATGCAGTATGAAAAAAATTCAAAAAAATATTAAAAAAATCAAGGGAAGTGGCACTTCTAGTTTAAATCTACACCACCACCTGGCAGCCACCGCCGGCCCACTGCTGCCCGTATTCACCACCAGCCCGCCGCTCTCTCCCTTCGGCCCCCACAGGCTTAAAACATAGTCAGCGGTCCTGTGAAGGACCTAGAGCCAAAACCAAGCCCCCCGCCAGGCTTCTAGCCCCTCACCCCAGTCACATGGGTGACCAGGGGCTTGGCCCTAGTAGCTTTCCGCTAGCCCCCTGGTCTGCCCATGTGACCAGGGGCCTTATTTTTTTAGCCCCTGAGGGCTTCACAAGGCCAAATCGGACCTTTTTGGAGCAATTTCGCGGAAATGAGCATAACTTTCTCATACGACGTCATTTTTTTTGCAAACAAGATATCACCAAAAAGATATTTCCAAGCTCTACACAATGGTCTAGGTCTAATTAATTGGTTTTTCTTTTTTGATGTCTTTTTCAGCCTTGGAAGTCAGATGTTTCAATTTTCACTCTAGGAAGTATATCTTTTGACTCGCTTATCCATTTTTCACAATTTTCATGACGTCAGAAAGCTGGTTTCGACATCTATGCATATATGAGGTCATTTACATAATATGTGTACCTTATTTTATGCATGTATTCATTTTTGTTTTGTGCACTAGGTTTGCATTTTCGCTTATGTTTATGTAGCTTTGTATTCTCTACTTCTGCAATCATTGGGTATTGTAATAACGAACTGATATAAAGTTCCATTAAGGGGGGTTATTGCATCCATCCTTCATTTTGGTGACAACTCTCATGAGTTTTTCTGGTTTCCTATTGTCTCCTTTTAGCTTCTTTCTTGCTTAGCTGGACACATCTTTGGTTTGCTTCGATTCACACTTCACATTGGGATTTTATGGTTCTTGATCTGCATTGGTTCAATCTTTCTCATTTGAGGGCCATGTTTTTATGGTTAATGTTCCAGAATCTTGATGGTACTCATCCTATGGGAAATTTTAGTTTCAGTTTGGCATTGGCTTCAAGAGACACAACTTCTAGATTTGTCATCATTATGGGTCCTTTCATCCTTTCATCTATTGTTGCTTATAGATTCCAGGGTTGATCCAATATGTGAGTTTCCAGTGTTCCTTGGCATCAGGTCTATTGTTGCATTTTTTATTCTGATATGCTATTTTGAAAATAGAAGTATCTTTCCTTGTTTTCTGAATTTGGGGTTCCAATGTTGCTTCTTCAGAGTTCTAGTGTTTCTTCACAGTAGTTCATCTCACTGAGGGGGGGTTTATACCACTATGTTTTCTCTCTCTTTGCATTTTTACATGGGTACCTGATCAGGCCTTTGTTTCCAGGACCCATCTCACATCATTTGCATAATAATTTTCTTCTCCCTAAGTTGCACTTATGGGGGGTGTTGGTGTAATTAATTATTAATTACACTTTGCATAAGTTTACTTACGCTTTATTTAATTCCTAAGTTATAGGTTTTCATCCTTATCTTATTGAGCTATCTTGTTGCTCAAGATAATATTAGGTTTATGCATCTTTTCTTTTATAAAGCAAATTATCTCTTGTAATATTTGGTTCTTTGAATATATCAATTTGCACATCTTTTGCAAATCTCTGCTTTTTCATTTTTCTTTTATGTGGAAGGTGATTTTTCTGGTTTGCAATCAGATTTTGGTTTCTAACAATAGGGTTATGGTGAGAGGGGCTTGAAAACAACTTGAAATGCTTCCTCATTGTTTAAAAGATGCATAATTGAACTTGATGCATCTATGAATTCACCTCCTTTATAAAAATATCATGGATCTTCTTAAGAAGATTGAAGGACATATCAACACAGTATGTTGCATATTTTGAATCTATCCTTTCTTGTCCTGTCTTATGTTCCTTTCTTGTCATGTCTTATGTTACTAGTCTTTTATGGTATTGGGAAAATCCTAAGGTTGGGGTTTTGTCTTTGACTAAATCCCTCTATCTCTCTCCCCTCTACCCATAACCCTAAACCCTAAACCCTTAACCCTTAAACCCTCTACCCTCTACCCTCTCTCTCTC